>JAYJMH010008963.1:0-24382 GCA_036873815.1 Phacellophora camtschatica
TAAAGATTTGAAGCCAAAATTGAACAAGCAGTCAGATTCCATCGCCACCAAATTGTTCACTTAGTCTTTTTGGCGCCAATCATCTGAACCGCCAAAATTCTCATCACATGATAAAATATCTTTCTATTGTTTATTTTTCTATATATACAAACAAAGTCTTTTATTTAATTTAGCTTGAAAATGATGTTAAGATGACATCAAAACGTCGCTCATTATTATCGTTGATATTTATAATTAAATGTTACACAAATAATATTCTTCTTCGAAACTCTATAAAACTTACAAAAACATTAATTTTCTCATTAAAAATGTTATTTTATCCAATTGCAGAAATTGACTGAAAACTTGTCTCAGAGCTAGGTCTATTGACTTTGACTGGCTTAGTCCCTTAGTCAGATTCTTTGTCTGTAAGAACTTTGAATAGTGTTTTTAAGAAACATTTCATACCAAAATTGATCAAAATATTTTTTTTAATGTGCGTAATACCTTTTTGATGTAAAGTATGGATTCCAATGTATCATCTTTATTCACTCCAAGTGGTATTAATTTGAGATTTTTCGTCAGCAAATTACTGTTGACATACTCAACACACCCTGAACATGGCCGAATTCCACTGACTGATAGTTTAATTGGTTTGCATTGTTGGCCTAGAATTTAAAAAAAAAAGATAAAGTTGGTTATGTTTGGACTTGTTACAAGTCTCCTGAGGAGGAAAAACAAAGTAAAAGAGACTTAAAAGAGTTCATTTTAAATATTTATAAAAGGGGCAGTAAAAGAGTTCATTTCAAATATTTGATCAGTTTCATGTTCATGAATGACACATTGATTGTGTCACAAATCTTGAACAACCTATAAAACAAATTTATGCCAATAAAAAGTTATCCCCCTACAGCCTTTGCTTTTTTATTACCTCAAACTGAAGGATAATGATTCTGGATCTTAACACTGTGTTTCAAGAGAAGAATCAGCCACCCCCCCCCCCTCACCTGTTTTAACACCACCCATTTTAAGGCCAATCTTATTTTCAGCCATCATAATATTTGTTGGCACAAATCGTTCTTTAATGGAAAGTTACCTGAAATATAATGCCAAGCTCACAGTATATCCTAATCAGTATTTCTCAAATTTGACCAGAACAAATAATATCATTGTTCAGGGTTTAAATGTAGACTAGATATTGAATTGCAATAAGCAAAATGAAACAAATCACATTGTTCACTAAAAATTAAACAATTAATGAACTTGTATTGTTGTCATTGTAACAAATTAACAACAATTGATAGGATTACAGCACAAAAACATTGACCTCTGACTTGTGAAAATTTAAAAATAAAATACAAATATTGATACATAGAAAAAATTTAATGATCCCTTTGCTAACAAATAAGGATCCAAGAAAATTTGATCTCATATCAACTCACCAAAATATTTATTTCTTCCCTCTAAGCTTTTGTAAAATATTGGAAGATGTTGAAAGTTTAATGTCAATGATTTGTCGCAGACAACATCCAAAAGAATTCCTCTTAATGCTGCATTTCTTTGGATCAAATGTCTTGGAATATCATAAACATCATTGAAGATGGTGAACTAAAAAATAAAATTTAATTTACAATATTGTGGCTGCATTTAAATGAGTTAAAAAGAGGCTTCTTCTCCAGGTATGAAGTAGAATTTTGCATCAACTAGTAACAGGCAATGAATTATACATATTATACACTGCTAGAAATTTTAAGACTTACAGCATGACTTTTCTTTAAGATTAAGAATATCCCAACTGATGCTATCACAGGAACACTGTACTGAAAAGAAAATTTGACCAGGTCAATGTTTTGGTTCTGAATTAGATCTAATATGAAGTTTGTTACGTTTTGTTTTATATCACCAATTATAAAATTGTTTTGCCTGGGTGATCTTTTTTTTAAAATTTTGATAAAATGCATTTGAATACAACAAAAATTTTGCTAATATAAGATTTTGTGATTCACATGAAAACAAAAGAATTTCTCAGAATGCAAGTTTAAATCACAAACCCATAAATTAGAATAGCAGGGATAACATTGAAAGATTGAAAGCCCTTGTTTCCATAAATAATGGTCCCCTTAGAGGTCTGTGGTTAAAAAATTAAAACATAAATAAAAATAAGAAGTGTATAAAAATGTAAAGAATTTTTGTATTGTTTAAGGAGGCGTTAGTGATAATGAAAACATTACTTTCCTTATTTTGAATGTGTTGCATAAAATGATGCTTAATCTTATGCTTTTTTGATGGGTGATCAGTTTAGTAATTGGTGGACAATCAGTTTAGTAATTGGTAGTGGGTGATCAGTTTAGAACTAAAATCAAATGTGAATGGTTGTGTGAAATTTCAAGGCAGAAGGACAAAATTCCTTATTGTTAGAAGATATACATACACGGATAATTCGTATGTTCTTGTCCAGAAAATTGGAAACCTCATTAATGACCATATTTTATTTTTGAGAGAGGGCAGAGGACTTCACTTTTTTAACAAGCTGCCAGCAAGGCTATCTAGGCAATATCTGTTTGCTGACTTAGCTAAGGCCCGTTGTAAATGTATTTACAGCCAAAACAATAACTCGTTCTTCCTCCCATCAGAACGTTGCAGTATCTTCACCATCTTCACTGATCTTTGCTTGCCTTTTTTCGCTCCTGATTCCCGCCGTACAGATTGATATAAAATAAAAATGTGGTTGTTGAAGTTTTAAATTGTTTGAAATCAATGTTTGAAACCTTTATTTAATTTTTTTAATTACGGGGGCTTCATTTAAATTTATGCTTTTTCTTATAACGTGAAACAAGTGCAGCAAACTTGAAGATATTCATTTCTTGCCCCCCCCCCCCGAGGAAAATTTTTTAAAGTTTGCAATGCATTGTGGATTAACGTCAAACTAACGATTTGCGAATTTTAAGAATGGCTGCCATTGAAAAACCGAAGATTAAAGAATATGACTATGGCGATGTGCTTATATCACTAGAAAATTGCATACTTCCCGATGAAAGACTGAGCGAAACACCTTCTATGAAAGATGGGCTTGACAAAGAAACTGAAACAGACCTTCGGGTTCTTGGGTGTGAGTTTATTCAGACGGCTGGAATTCTGCTGAAGCTTCCCCAGGTTAGTTTAGGCCAACAATTTTATCTGGATCTAATCGATTTTTGTTGACGTCAAGGTGTTTTAAATTGTTGTTTGTTTTACCCGTAGGTTGCAATGGCCACGGGGCAAATTTTGCTTCAAAGGTTTTATTATTCTAAATCATTGGTGAAGCACGACGTTGAGGTAAGTTCAGGCGAGTTCAAAATTTTATGATGTGTGTCACACTCACAAACTCCATCAACATCATGATCTCAACCAAGTCACACCACAGTCAACAGATTTATACGAATATTAAATAGTAATGAAACATTGTAAAACACAAAACCCCAGTAAGTTATATGCTGAAGTAAATAAATCTGTCATGCATTATTCATCCTGATAGAAATTTCTCAGAATTTTTAAGCAGAGAATTTCAAGTTTTGATAGTTACGTTTTAAGGTCTATTTAGTTAAAAAGAAAACAGTTCACTGATATTTATAGGTAATAATTTAGGCTAGCAGAACGAGCACAATAGAGTTACAGTATGCAATAAATTTATTTAAAAGCATTAAAAAATTCATGTCCATGTGTGTAAAATTTACAGATATATGCCATGGCATGCATCTTCTTAGCTGCCAAAATAGAGGAAAGTCCAAGAAGATTGCGAGATATTATAAATGTGTTTCATCACATCAAGCAGAAACGAAGCAGAAGGTATTGTCATTTTATTTTTTGTTGTTCCAATAGTATATTGATAGCTTTTTAGTTCCATACTGTTATCAAGTATCTCTAATCTAATGCTTTCTACCCATGCAATCAGTGAAATCATCTTTTATTTTCTTTGCTGTTTGGGATTTTTTACCTGTTGCATGGCTTAATCTTTGCTTAAAATTTAATATATAAATATATATAAATGGTGAAATATTTTCTAATATAATATATATATATATAGATATATGGAAATATCAAAACTATAAATATATAAATATATATAGCATATAAATATAGATGATATATACAGTTTATGTATAGAGATATATTTTTTTAAATCTGCTTATTTAATGATGTAAATATTACATATACATATAGTAAATGTTCAATGTTGGTGGCAAGAGCAAAAAGCTCTAATTAGATCAGTGTTATGCACAATATAATAGATAATACTAATAAGTTGGAAACTTGGTTAACTGCACACAAAATGCAAAAGAAAGGTTACTTGAGTACCAAAATTTAATAGTTGGGGAGGGGGGTGGGGAGATTTAGTTTATTAGTTGCTACTCACAGGAAATAAGAAGGCAACAATTCTTAGTTGATTCGTACTGATTTATTTGTTCTTTGATATTTAATTACAATTAACCCCAAACTCCTGTTAGGTCATGATTAATGTGTGAGCAATAAAATGTTGCATATCGCAAACCCCAAATCTTTTCTTTAAAATTTGACTTAAGCTGCATAATAAATAATTAACAGCCTTGTTTCACTGTGAGTGAGCAGTGACCCTAAAATGCATTCTAGCTAAAAGTCTAAAAATAAACAACTTTTAGTTTTAAACAACTTAGCCTTTCAGTTTCATAAAACTCCTGACTTTACAACTTTATCAACTCAACTTTACACTATATATACATCTCATTAAAAAATAATATATCACCCAATACAAAGTTTTAAACCTGATTAGTAATTGATAACATTGACTTTTTACTCTGTTGACGTTGTCACATAAATAATACATACATTATGCTTATTTTAAGTTTTTAATATTGCACACCTAAAATTCCCAAGGCAAGCAAATCACAAAGTAATTTTATTTTTTATTGAAAAATAAATTTCATTAAAAAGTGACAGCTAAGCTAAAGTTTGTTTTGACAGCAGAATTAGTTAAGAAATAGTTGTTGGGTGTAATTTTAAGCCCATGCCAAATGGCTAGATTTTTGCTAGCTTTTTCACTATACATTTCAACTCAAAGTTGAGTTGTGTATAGCAGTGTTGAGAAGTGGTTACCAAATTACTGGATTTCTTTGCTTGACTTTTCACTCAACTTTTTATACTTTTGACTCTCAATTTTGATATATTGTCTTCTCTCAGTTTAGTTTTTCTAAAAATGTGCCAAAACGAAAACAACACTTCAGTTGAGTAAAATTGTGCTAAACAAATGCAAAGCATTTTCTGCACTGGCCTTTTTATCATTCATCAAAATGTTCTACCTTGGGTGCTGGTTCTGATTTCTGTCTCCCTGAGCAGTCTTGAGAGCAGTCTTTGTCATTTGATGTGTGCAGTCACACACAGACAAATTGGCACACATAAGATTCAAGCTATAGGAAAATAACTGCATGTGTGGGATTACTTACCTCATGGCTTGAAAAACAATCAATCAAAAACACCTATGTGCATGCTCACACTTGACATTGTATTGTATTGGCCAAACAACTATACTTGACTAGACAACACCTCTGAAACATAAAAGTTTAATCCCACTCTCAACATTTTTGAGCAAGATCAAACTTCACTATACCCACTTGACACTGCTATAATGATGTAAAGAGGCTGGCCAAACAATTTACTTTTTACCAGATTTTCTACAGTCTGAAATCGAGTAAAAATCTAGTCATTTGTGCAGGTCTTTAAATTTAAGAGAGTGTTGAAAAGAACAATGTTGTTTCAAAATTCAACAAAGACAATGTAAATTACTTCTTTGAAATTCAAAGGGAGGTTAGGTTATTTATATATATTAACAGCAGATAAGAACAAATGAAAAATGTAGACTAAGAGTATTTGATTTGTTTGAAAACCGTTGTAATTTTTTCAATAATAGAAATTTAGTTGAGCAGTGGTAAAAACATTATATTTAGGTATTTAAACAACTCTTAGATAGATGTACAATACACACAACCATATAACATAAATATATTAAAAAAAACAAATATTTGTGGGTATTTATAGTGGGAAATGTTGTAGCATAAAATTTTTAGTTGACAATACTGAAGTAACATGGAGACTCCAAGAAAGGACGATAATATCAAGAAAGAAGTAAGGATTCGTTAAAAGTTGAGACATCAATATTTTCAATAGAAGAAATTGTTTTGCAATCACTGGTAAATATGCAAGAATTACAAGCTGGTCAGTTTTTTTCTGGCATTTGGCAATGGTCGTTCTATCCCAAATTAAAAAAATAAAAATACATTTTGACACCAAGGAATTGGCTTTAACTGAAGATCCATTAGTTAAGTACACATGCCAAAAAGTTTTAAAAAGTGCTTAAAATAAGCGGAAAATGAGCATGCTCATAAAATAACATGCTATTTTAGGTATGCAACACTAAAAATTATTGTCAAATTTTACTAATACCAGTTTCTGTGCTGCTGCAGTGACCCAGCAAAGAAAAAATTCTCTCCCCTTACGATTAATTATTTTGTGGCACAACAAGCAATTAGATCGAATGCAGTTCTTGAAAATGAGTCAAGTCAGAATTTTGGTCTCATTTGACAAATAATACTCATGTTTGGTGTGACATTTTCCTAAAGCTGAAATAAATTGAAATGCTCGTGATCAGATACCAGTCCATGTTTTTGATTTCAGAACAAAGCCTTAGATTAGAAGTGAAAATTATCTTTCGAACACAGCTTTGTTAAAATAGAAAAGATAGACTCAAAGCGAACATTCCAATTTATTATGGAAGCAGAAAAATCGATAGTTTTTTATGGCAACTTTAAAAAAGGCATTCTTTATCAATAGCATTGAATTTTATATCAAACACTATTCAGAATTTTAACAAAATGCTGAAACAAATCAAATTTTGATTTGACTTATTTTCAATGATCTGGTTTGGATCTTGCTGGCATAGTTTCTTGTTCTGGCACCAGGAGTTTCTGTTGCTTTTGCTGTGGAGCTGCAAGAAGCACTGATAATTATATTCAAGGATTAAAAAAGGGTTCTCACCTGAGTAAGGAATTTTTTTCAACAATAATTTAGATTTTTGAAGATGAAATTTTTTTGATGATGAAGAAGAACTTTGCAGAAGACAACAATATTTTTAATAAGAAGAAAACAATATTTTGCTAATCTTTTTAGAGCTAAACCGAATATATTGTTTAAGATTTTCAGTTTTTCCATATAGACAATGGTTTCAGCAAGTATTTTTACATCATATTTTGGTTTTTCAAATGTTAGAATATGCGACCTGAAATAGTATGGGTCGCTTTTGTATATGATTCAGCTGCCCAATTTCAAACTAGCCGGAATATTTTTCCAATTCTTGAATGTAGCTTCATTTGTTTGAGGAACGGTACTCCCAGTTATGTAGATTAAGAAGTCAAATGGTTATTAACGTGCCATGTTTTGAAGTCAAACTCTCCACGAGAGTGTGGGTTCAAATTCAGCTTTCACAACTTCTAACCACCAACCTTCAGCCAACACAGCTGCTTATTCTTTGAGCTTGATAAATGATTACCAGTGTTTAACATAGGTTATTCGCCAATGCTAACCAGGAATATGAGCAGCCCAAATTTCATCCGTAAGCATAGTCTTTTTGTACGTTTTCTGTCGGAAATCATGTAGCTTCAAGAGAGTATATACTTTTTCTCACTCCCCTTGTTGGTAATGGTCAACAAATGAGTACTGATGTTAGTCTTATATGTGATAAAAAAAAGATGAGCTTTCGCGTCATTTATTTACTTACATATATTATATTTCTCTAATATAACACCACACACACACATATCACACACACACACTGGTAAAAGTTTTGGCTGCTATAGTTGTTTCGGCAAACTATTTGAACTTGGTAAATTATTAGACTGGAAGATTGAAATTTGACGGTTTTACTCCATTACCCATTTTAGTCATTGGAAAAAGAGTTGAAGAGAACTGATTCCCCACGCATGTGCCAAGCTGACATTGATTCAATTGCAGTCATGGCGACATGTGGTGGTCCAGAGACATGGTGGTACATCAAAGGTTTAAACAGATGCATGCACATCTGGGAGGAAAAGGCTTGATACTTTCACTTTTTCTCTTTCTAATGTTTGTTTCTTGTCATTTTGTGTTTTTATTTTATTTTTGCTGTCAAGCTCATGCAATGTTTTCAAAGTGCAGGTAAGTTACAATGTTGTGACAGAGTGGTTCCGTATTTTAGGAATCTTTAAGTTATTGTCATACTCATTTTATCTGTTATTGTTATTTTGGAGAGAATTTACAGTTTTATTTTAAAGTTCGCCCATATTTTAAGAATCTGAGCACTATCTATTAAAGTTATTTTGGGAATATGTATTTTCAGTACGATTTAGAGTTGGTGGTAAACCGTTGTTGAAATTGCCAGTTCATGGCAAATATGATTCTTGGAATAGCATATTTTGGTTACATCAAGGCCACAGTTTTGCTGTTATTTTCGCAAAAATCAGTTTTTAATAGAACGTTCATAGTTAACAGACAACCTGCTCTTAATCAAACATGCGATAATTCAAAATTTGGGTTGTTTTTTTCAGTTAGTAAAATCGTACTTGTAATCAGACATTTCGTGTAGTCAGGCACTTCGTGTAACCATATACCGAATTATACGAATGATTTCACCTACCAAACATTCAAAGACAATTTTTTGCTGTTGTGATTATTGGACTGATTTCAGAGGTTGTCTTGTCACATTAAACGCTATTTTACAATTTAACTTTCAACAGCTTTTCTGGCTAGTTAAATGAAAATTTTCTTACTACGCATGTGTTGATAAACATTTTATGGAGATACTAACAATGACAATACTTGACCCAAACTACTTTAACGATTCGTGATTCAAGGCATAAGGCAATATGTGCAACTTTAAAAAGCGTGAAGAATAGCTTGGAAAGTTGAGGGGGCAGATAATAAATGGAGGCTATTTTGTCAATCCTTTCATAACCAAATTCATTTTTATTCACCCAGTAGGTCCTATGTAAGTTTCAGTTTGCTGAGAGTAACAAATACTACTCAACGTAACTCAAAAAAAAAACTTGCGTTAGATCATCTGAACTTGTCACAAAGCTCCACTGTCCGCATTTATCTCTTAAAAGTACAAAGTTGTATGTTGTTTAGCAATCGGCAATATGGGCCTTTCCGGGTAGAAGAGCCCAGAAGACTTTCTTAGCTCAATTTTGGGAATTTTACAATCTTGAAAAAATTATTCACCATCGTTTTTAGCAAAATCATGCATTTATCCATTTTTTGTTCAATATTCAGTGTATATGAAAGTTTGGTTAGATCTTGCTAAAAACTTGAAATCTGTACGTTTCAGGTTGGCTTTTCGTAAAATTTATCGTGATTTAAAAGCTTTTTAGCTTATATTTGCTGATAGATTTCTGTGGACCATTGGATTTTTTAAATACAGGATTTCGTTGAAAGTTTATGAAATTTTTTGCGGTAGTAAGACGTATTTTTCCATGAAAAAAGACGTATTGCTTTAGGCCATTAACGTTTATCAGCAGGATTGTTTTTAGACTTTTACTGGAACAAAGCTGTTCATTTAAGGCTATCTTCGAGAACATTGAGAAATTTTACTGTTAACAAGTTATTGCAACTGTTTTTTATAGTTTCTTTGTTAGTCTTTCTGTCATGACCTCAGTGATCTTCTAGTATATAGTCTTATATACAATTGGTTGCTATTTCCAGTCTTTCTGTCAGACACCAGGTAACTTCAAGTAACTATTGTTATATACTAGTGGGTCTTTATTTGAACAGGTCAAGGCATATTTGCAAATGCTAGTGCTAGTAGCTTTAATTGACTTATATTGCTTACTGATATGCACTCTCCTTATTGGAAACGGTTAATGAGTGATTACAATTGTTAATCTTTTTGTTAATCTTTCTGTGGAACATTTAGGTAGCCTCAAGTAACTATTCTTTTGTACTAATGTGGACTTTCCTTGTTAAAGAAGGTCTACAAAGGATTTCAATTGTTTGTCTTTTGTTGGTCTCGAAGTTGGTCTTATTGTGGAATATCACTTAGCTTCAGTTGACTTATATTGCTTACTGATATGCACTCTCCTTATTGGAAACGGTTAATGAGTGATTGCAATTGTTAATCTTTTTGTTAATCTTTCTGTGGAACATCAGGTAGCCTCAAGTAACTAGTCTTTTGTACTAATGTGCACTTTCCTTTTTAAAGAAGGTCTACAAGGGATTGCAATTGTTTGCCGTTTGTCTATCAGACATCATGCAGCTTCAAATAACAAGTCATATGTGCAAACTCTTTTCTTTTAATCTTTCTGTGGAACATTTCAATCTTTTATCAAACAATGAGAACAATAGTTGTCATCTCATCTCAACTTTCAAGAGAACAAGTGATCTCAATTGTCAGTCTTCTTGTTAGTCTCGTTGTTAATCTTTCTGTCAGACATCAGGTAGCTTCAAGTCAATAATCTTGTATACTAATGTGCATTCTCTTTATTTGAAATGGTCAAGATGTGAATGCAATCGCTAGTCTTTTTGACAGCCTTTTTGTCAGGCATCAGTTACCTTCGAGTATATACTGATTCTCACTCTCCTTATTGGAAAAATGAGAATCACGTTAGCCTTTTTGTGCGTTTTCTGTCGGAAATCACGTAGCTACAAGAGAATATTCTTATATACTTATTATCATTCTCCTTATTGGAAATGGTCAACAAGTGATCACAAATGTTAGTCTTTTTGTATGTTTTCTGTCGGAAATAATGTAGCTACAAGAGAGTATTCTCATCTACTAATTCTCATTCTCCTTATTGGAAAAGTTCTAGATTAGTGAGTCCAATTGCTAGTCTTTTTGTCGGCCAGGTAGTTTCTAATAACTTGCTTTATAGGCTGTTATGCACTCTCTTTATTTGTAAACTTCAACACAAGATTGCAAGTCTTTTTAATTTGTCAGTCTTTCCACCAGACATTAGGTTACTTAGTAACAAACTTCAACTTACATTAATCTCAACAAAAGGCATCTTTTCCAAAGCTAAAGACCCTCTATAGCAGAAACGTAGGATATTTTTTTCGTCCACCCTGCATGTTCGTTGTTTGTGTTTTTATAGTGTATTATCATCATGAAATTGCTTGAGAAGGTCTTTGAACTGAAAGAGTGGATATTATATCCATTTATCTATCTACCTACCTACTTCAGACGTTTATGCCACTGCAGGCAGATGGCCTCCACATTCTCTTCCCCGCATGGAATTATTCGTTCATCCAAGATGTTTTAATAGGTAATCAGAGTCGTTTAAAATTGGTGGAAGATTAAATACGTTATAGAGGAGATTTTGTAACAATAGTGAAATCTACACACCAATTTCAAAGCAATTAGCCATCGAAAACGAAGCGAATTCTCTCGAGCAGAAAATTAAAACATCGCTCTGAAAATAAAGAAAAAACAACAGAAGTGAATTTTGGAACAATACTGAAATGGACAGACTAGTTTCAAAACGATTATCCCTCGATAACAAAGCAAAACTCCTTCAACTGGAAATTAAAAGCAAGCAATGTTGCGGAGGAGATGTTTTCATTTTCCAGTTGAGAGTGTTTCGCTTTGTTCTCGCGGGATAATCGCTTTGAAATCATTGTGTCAATTTCATTATTCTTACAAAATTCGCCTATTTTGGAAGAAACATAACATCAAACTAAAGCTGTCTACATTCCTCCATGGTTATATCGTATGTGTTACCACTTCGTGTCTTCTATAGGCAAACAAATTTTGATCCACATCAAAATTGGAACGCAATGATGATTAATACACATCAACAGTGAAGAGTGTTTTTTCTTTTCAATAAAGGGAATTTTCGATAATATTCTCTAATAACTTTGATGAATAAACTTGCAGTGCCGTAGCTCGAAATCCTCGAGTCTACAAATCTCAAGTTGTGCTCAAAACGACGTCCAAAGAGCAAACTTGGAGTATCATCCAGGCATCTGCAACGACGCTTACCTGTCAAAAACGTGAAATTAAAATTGCCTTTGTCGTTGAGCTTTCATGTAAATTCACATATACCTTCTATGGGTTTATCTTTTGACTTAGAACTATTTTGCTTGTGGTTACTACACTGCGAAATAAATTTTACACAGGATTCGAAATGTTGATTAAAGATGAATCCGGTGTGTTGGTTGGTGTTAGTGTGTTTACTTATGTTTACTGTGTTTACTGTTGGTGTTTAGTTTGTTTACTCTGTGTTTGCTGTTGGGGTTTGCTGTGTTTGCTGTAAAGGCATAACTGTTGTGTTCATTGACTGCACGTGTGTTGTCAGGATAAAATAATGTTATTAGCTTCGAGAGTAAAGACCTGTTATTTTGCGACGGATATTGATCATAAACCAACAAATAGTCTACATGATTGAATGTAGGATTGTGAAACATCATTTTCCCCAGCATTTGTGAATATGTTTCTTATTTGTTGTTCTGAAGAACACGGAACAACACAGCACCTCAAAACACAGAACAACACAGAACCTCTGCATTAGAGAGTACCATGTTGTGGGAACCAGGATTTATGAAGATATAAGTCTAAAAATTTGAATGAAAAATTGTGTATTCATTCCGTTCGTTGTTTGTCGAATTTTCGTTGGATTTTTGATAAACCCTCAACATGTATATATAATTATGTGCAGAATGGTGATTCCAGAAAACTCATAATCGCTTTGTTAATAAAAAGTGCAAATGATAGGATTGACTTTGACTTTGTGCACCTCATCGCTTGGAAGATTTACTTTGTGTACCTCATTGCTTGCTTTGCAACAAAACTAATGTGTCCGTGAATGATCACGAACAACAAAATTGTGTCAAAAACAAATTTTGTTAATTGTTTCCAATGTCTTTTCTATTCTAAAACCTTGTAAAAGTCGGACTGCTAAATTTGGTAGAAAATCCTGAACCCTTTTGAGGTACAATGCTTTATGGCCATGTGTGGGAAATTTCAATGAAATTGATTGGTCCGTTAGGTACGCAAAGCTTTTTAAACACTAACTGGTATCTCCAAATCCTGTTCTAAGAAATAAGCCTTACAAAAAATGACAACGAAATGGCGTTAGCCAACTTTGTTTAAATAAGAACCGGAAGTCAAGCTAAACGTGCGCTTGTTTGAAGAAATCCTCGAGTAGGACTCGAGTATGTCAACAAAACCACAAAATCGTAAGGAAACCAAATTTCTGGGCTTAAAACACGATTAGCCTCTAACCGCTAAAGTATGCACAGAGTATTTAAGGTCAGATGAGACTTTGTGATAACTACACAAGGCTGATGGCTAGCTTTTTCGTACACAAGGCTGATGGAACAGATTTCGTACACAAGGCTGGTGGAACACATGGGGTTACTGACCAGGGGCCCATGACCAGGAGGGGTCCACAGTTGACTGACCATTGGTCCATGACCAGGACGAATCCACAGTTGGCTATTTGTAATTAAAAAAATGACCTTATTATGGTGTATCCCTCTGCCCTTCTCTGAGCGCAGATTGTGTGAACGTGTATTACCATACTTTGTAATTTCTGTTCTTACGTTCTATTGAAAGCTTGCAAGACATTATTAAACAAAATACTTACAAACTATTCTACAATACAATACTTTGATGGATATTCTATGCATCCAAAATCATGCTGGGTGTGCCGCCTTACCTTACCTTACCTTACCAGTTGGCGCCCTTATTAGAGCATCGGGGAAAAGTGTGCTGCGTGTGAAGGGAGTTTTCATAGAAATTACTCTCGGGTGCTTAATACAAGAGGGGGGGGTCGTTTATTAATTTTTTGATTTTTTCCCCACCACCCTCGCACCTTATACAGACCCCCACATTTATTAATTTTAGCAAAAGGTGTCAAAAGTCCAATTTTATTTCTATGCATAAAGAACAGAAAACAGTATTTATTTCCTGTTTTACCTATATTGGTGGTTAGTTTTATAAGAATTTCCCACCCCCTTGTTAAATAAGAGCCGCTTATCAGTTTAAAAAAAATCCCACCCCATCAGTTATTTAGACCCCTTCTTGTATCAAGCACCCGAGAGTATGTGCACCACTTTTACAGTTTTTATCGGGCTCTGTAAAAGTATTCTATTTACTCGATGAAATTGATATAGATAATAATTTATAGAATGTGTATATCTACCGAAACGACGACAAAAACATGCAACGCTAAATAGCTTATGCTTTTCGGAAGAGTTCGCAAGTGCGAAAGGCCTCAGTGTGCTCTTAAAGTTTGGGTGACTGTTCGCGACTTGCACTTTTTTGTCATTGTTGCATAGCCCATTGCCAAACAATTTAAAAACGTCATATTTTGAACAAAAAACTTTAACCTTTCACCCCCGGAAGGACCATATGGCCCTTTGCTAAACAGTTTACAACGTCATATTTTCAGGAGGTAAATGCAGACAGAACTTTATATTGATTTAAGATATTTTTACTTTGGTTTTTGTTTTGAATTTTTAATCAGATTGGTTCGTATTTTAAGCTCACTACTAAATTTAACCGAAAATAGTATTTGTGTGTTGATTTGAAATAAATCAGAACATGGAAAGTTGGTCCTTTGGAGGGAACGTAAGTCGTCGGTCCCGTGCCAGGATGCGGCACGACACTGCGTGACCACTGAGGGGTTTGTCGAACTGAGGCGACGCGGTACTGGAGTAAGTATGCGGTGTTAGTGTTTAAAAAACAATACTTCACACATCAAACATATTTGAATATATGTGTTTTTTTGGTCGTAATTTTGAATGAAAAGTTTCGTCTTTTTTTCACTGTGCAATGTTCAAATTTGGAGCTTGGCAGCATTGTTTTGTGTTTTTTGTTTTTTTAACGTCATTATTTTGTTGTGTGGTATTTTGTTGTGTATGGTATTTTATTTAGTTAGTTTTATTAGTTTTGTGTGGTCTGTTTAATTTTATAATAGAGAAACTTACTATGTGTCTTTGTTTGTTTTCTTATTTCCTAGCTACAGTCAATTTTTTGTCGTCCTATGTATTTTTTGCTGTAAATTCCTCACGTTGTCGGCATTTGATCTGCGTGACAATATCTTCCTTCTTGTTTCATAATTTTATTTTGCCTTTCTGATAAAATGTTTTTGCCGAACCCACCTAGATAGCAAGCTGGTTCTTGACTGTCTTTCCAATGACTAAAAATGGTAATGTTTTCAAATGCTTTTTGTAAGTTTTTGCCGTTTGTGTTTGCCTTCTTTTCATCATCAATTGGTTTAATTTCTCAAAACAGAACTGTCACACCGATGGACTACTTCAGTAATGCTTATTTTGGTTTGAAAAACAATGTCATCAAGGCCGAGAGAAGGGTGTTAAAGGTATGATCATTTCGTTTTTACTTTGAGGGTCTGAGCAACGATTTTGTAATGGGGGGGGGGGGCGTTTACAATGCAGTTGGATTATCCTCATACCAAGATCATCCTAGCATTATCGTCCGGGATCATCATAGCATCATCATCATCCTAGCATTATCATAGCATCATCATAGCATCTTTGCAAGCATCATAGCAAGCATCATCAAAGCAAGCATCATCATAACATCATATCAAGCATCATCATAGCATCCTAGCATTATCATCCAATAGCATGTGGGTGGAGGAATATAGTGACTGGTGTATAAAGACCACAGTGTTGTAACCCATGCTCGTGTTGTAAGATTTTATAATGAATACATGTAGAAAACAAAAATCCCCAACATTCGCGAGTGAGATGCTCATTTGTTGTGAAGGCAATTAATATTCAAGTCATTTGACTTAGGAAGAATAGATTTTTACACTTTGTGTGCCCAAATCATCCTAACCTCTGCTTGTTTACATGAGGCAAAATAACCGCCTTTTCCTCGGTCCGGCACCAAATGATTATATACTAAATTATTCTATGCTGTATCAATCTTCTATTATTCGATATAATTCACATCCGCCATCTCAAACTCCTACGGAAAATCGAAATCTGTTCGAGATAGAGAATGTTCGAGAAAACGGGTAGGCCTAGTTGAGATAGCGGATGTGAAGTGTACTTCGTTTTTGTGCTCGTAACTTTGATGAATGCTGAAATGAAGCCCTTTTATCTGATGCAGTGCCGAGGAAAGAGGCGCACTGACCAATGGGGTCAATAGGGCATTACCCTGGGTCAATAATTGTCAATATTTTAAACGAAATATATTTCATCTAAAGCTTTAAACGACATATATTTTTTTTATTTTCCCAGGAGCTTGGCTTCTGTGTTCATGTGAAACATCCTCACAAGGTTTGTTAAATTTACCAGATCATATTTCTGTTAACGTGGAGATATTAGGGACTGGAAAATTGGCACTGTTAAAATTTTTTTGTTGTGCAATTGCTTTCATTGCTGTTTAATACCTTTCCGAATATTTCTATCAATTCCAAAATTTATTTGTGTTGCGCAGCAAAAGGGCAAAGGATTCAGATAAACAAAGGATTCAGATCTCGCATTTGACAGTGTATATAATGCGGTTAATCTGGAAAACTAGTTTTCATGCTCTTTAGTTTTAGATTCAGTCAAATCAAAAGGAACTGTGAGAGGAAAACTGTATAATTTTCTTTATTTTGGTTTGCTTGGCTGCATTGAAGTGTGAACTATATTCTTGAAAAGTTTGAAATTGTTTTATCATCCTCAAGGTTGATTCTTTTGTTTTACGATTCTCTCTTTTACTATGTTGTCCATATAACTTGAAGTTTTGTATAGAGAAATTGTACAAAGTATAACAAAGGGATCTCTCTTAACAGCATTCAAGTTGTTTGAAATTATGGCCCAAGTTTTCAGACAGTGAAATATCCAAACTTATCATATTTAACATCATGCTATACTTGCACATTGAAATATCCTTAAAACAGAAATCATGTATTTTTTAGGTTATTATCACATATTTACAAATATTGGAACATGAAAAAAATTCTGTTTTGGCACAACGAGCATGGTATGATTTGTTGCTGTTTTTAATAAACTCTCAGTTTCACTGATGTGACAAACAAGGTCACTGCTAACTCAGTATGGTGACAATGACAAACACCATCTTTAGATATATGACATTCATTCTTACAACACATATTTTTAAAGAAACGTAAGAACAAAGTGTGCAAGTGTTATTTGTCATATGTCTAGAGTTGGTGTATGTCCTTATCTTTGCTATGATCTAGTATCTATGACAAACAACATCTAAATCATCTTATTTGTAGCGGGGTAAATGCAGAAACAAATTCCTCTTTAATTTAAAGACTTTAATACGGTAAATACCGGCATATGAGAACATACATTTTAGCATTCAACTAGGTAAAGGTTCTTAAATTGAAATCGTATTTTAAATTAATGGTTCAGGGGTGAACAAAAATTCTCATATTGTCTTGGTAATTAATATAATTTTTATATTTTTTATTTATTTCTATAATTTTTAATAAGGTCTACTTGATAACAGATTTTTTATTTTGAGTTAAATGGATTCAGGTATTTCAGCCTGTACGCTCTTAAAGGTGGAAGGTTCTTACATGTGGATTTTTACTGTACAGAAACCTGTATAGCTGTTTAGCTGTATAACTAGTACATAATATTTTTCAGATCCCCACTATTAAGAAACTGCAAATTCAGATATTCAGGCTCAAAATCTTTAGAAGAACGATAGAAGAACAATAAAATGATTTGATAAACAATGTGGCTTTCTTCAGTAGAACAATAATAGAACAATCTTTGGTAGAAGAATAGAAGAATAGAAGAACAATATAATGATTTGATAAACAATGAGGTTTTCTTCAGTAGAACAATAATAGAACAATCTTTAGTAGAACAATAGAAGAATATAAGAACAATAAAATGATTTGATAAACAATGGTGCTAAAACCAAATATTCAGTTTCTTAATAGCATGGATCTACTGTATTGTATTAACTAGCATGCATTAATATAACTAGCATGTGACTAAAATGGATTTGATTGTTTACAGGAACTACATGAGTGACAGCCTGCGAACTGATGTTTTCTTGAGGTATGCCCCTGAAAAGATTGGTTGTGCATGCATTTTCCTTGCTGCCAGATTCGTCAAGGTATTTTGTCAAGCTTTTTAATTTACTTGGTCTAAGTATGGCTCTGTAAACAGTTGCTTTGTTTCTCGATGTTTATTGAGAGCTGTGTTACTTGAGACTTGGAGATCAGAAAATACTTAATTTTTTATTGATTTTAATTTAAAAGGTTGAGGCACTGTATTTTGAAATCAAACTCTCTGTGAGAGCAAGGGTTCGAAACTAGTTGTCAGACTTCCAACTACAAATCCCACTGCAAACTCAGACTTCTAACTACAAACCCATTGTAAACTCAGACTTCTAACTACAAATCCCACTGCAAACTCACACTTCTAACTACAAATCCCACTGCAAACTAACTGCCTATCCTGTTAAGGTCGGTAAATGTGTACCAGCTGAGCTGGGTTATGAGGTTGTCAAACCAGAGAAAGGAATAGCAGTGAAAGCAATAGGTAGTGAAAATGGATCGGCCTACTTACTTACTTTACTATTGCTATTGGTTTTGTAAACGTTATGTTAGAGGCTGGAGTACCAGCTCAGCTAGGTTAAGAGATTATCAAACCAGAAAAAGGAGTGTGTAGTGAAAATGGATCAGCCTACTTACTTCACTATTGCCATTGGTTTTGTAACTGTTATATTTGAAGCTGGTGTAATTGAGACAACATATATCTTACTTAACAATAAATTTGAATAACAATTTAAAAGTTGATGTAACAATCTGACCTGAAACTTGTGATTCAAAACTAAATCTTCTCCCAGTTGAATCGAGACTCAGGGATCAAATCTAATATATTTATTGTTATAAAGAACTTCTGTTACTTCTTTCTGCGATTATGAGTGAACATTTTAATCTAGTTACCATTTGAAATGCTCGTTGTTGGCCGCCCCAACTGCCAGGTTTGCTGCAATCAACGGTCGTGTCAACACGCTTGTTTTTGACAGGTTTTAATTACCATATTGAATCTTTTCATTAGAAATCTCAGGGAGTAGTATCAAATAACTTGCTGACAATTGCTGTAACAAATAATGGCTTCTCAGGTTGGTTGAAGCTAGACGTTTTTAAACATCTTTGAATAACCTATATGAATCAATAATTTCATCAACATTTTTCAATTTTGTTGTCAACAGGTTGTCCTTCCGCTAAGACCTCCGTGGTGGGAACTGTTTGATGTTGATATGGATGACATTGAAGAGATCTCGTTAACAATAATGAAGTTGTATGCAAGACCGAAGGTAAGCTTGTTTGAAGGGAAATAAACTGTTTAACCCTTTCACCCAGGGCAGCCCATTGAGAAACAACGTAAAACGTCATATTTTCAGGAGGTAAATGCGAGTGGAACTTTACATTTATTTAAGATATTTCAACGTACGTTTGTGGTATAAATTAAGTCTATTTGCATGTGCAGAATAGAACTTGCTTAGGATTTGCCTGTTTAGCAGAAATAAATCTGGACGTACGAGGGCTAGAAGGTTTTATTTCTATACTTCTACTTCAAAAGCGTACAAATAGAATCAAAAGTTCTACAAATGTTAAGGATTAATTAAACGTTTACTTCAAACTTTAAAATTATTCTTAATTTGTTTTATCTGTTAGGTTAAAATGAGCAAGCTTGATGAAGCAATCGAAAGCGCAAAAAAACTATTACAGGTAAGTGGACGTTTTTTTTGCTTTACTTTTGCAGTTTTAAGATTGTTAAAACTGAGTAGGGAAGAGTCGAGTGCCCATAAACATGTTAATAACAGTTTTGTTTGCAGTCTAAAGAAACGTGCAATAAATTAATACTCCCATCCTGGATAGCATGTTTTTTGGTCAACTTGTCGTTTTTTCCATTGTTCCATATGCTATTTTAACGGATGCAAACTTTTGCTTTTCCGTTTGTTCTGTTTAAGTAAGAAATATTTCTTATGTTCATTTGTGCATTCCAGGACAAGAAAGATGTCAGCAAAGAAAATGGTAGTGTTGGAACCCCTGGATCATTTACACCAGTACATGCATCTCAAACTGCCACGATTGCACTTGGAACAAAGCAAAACAGTAAGACAGGTTATTTAATTCTAATTAAAAGTTATTTTCTAATTCATTTCATTCAAACGCAAAATTTTGGCGGTGACCATAATTTTGTAACTATTTTTATTTGCCTAAAAATATACTTTTTGTTGTAGCGTCTCCTGCTAAAGTATCTCCTGCAGATAAAGAAAGCACAAAAGGAAGCTCAAGAGACTCTGACGAACGCAGAAGGTTAGCGCATGCGCTAATTTCATTTTTATAAATAGCTTCATTTTTAGTTACGTTGTGATGGTTTGTCGCTTTCTTAACAGTGTTGCAACACTCAACTAAGATTTTAATTTTCGATATTTGAATTTTAAGACTGCAGTCAATAGAAAACGATGGGTCCAGGAACAGTTTAATACGATACACTATTGCGGCATCTGTCTTTATTTTAATTTATTTTAATCTGTTTTTGGCGAATTAATTCCCTAAAAATGACGTTAATTGAGTATATACCATACTTCAGATCAAATAGAAAAAAGGGATGAAAGCATTCCGGATTCTCTTGAAATGAATCTTTGGCTGCCAATCTGGGGGGTGTTGTTACATATGAACAAGCCGCAAGATATATAAGTAACTACACAAAAGTAACGTTTCATTCTTCGATTTTTGTTTACTATTTAGAAATTGGAATATCCCTTTTCCCTTGATACATTTTAATTCTTAGCGTATGTTTTTAGGTCCAGCAAAAGATCTGAGGAACGCGCAAGAAAACGGCCAGCCAACCGTAGTCGAAGTCGCAGCCCGACGCCACCACGTCGTAAAAATGCAAGAGCTGGCTCCGAATCGCCAGAACGATCAAGTTCGGAATCACCGTCGGCAGAACGAAAACGAAAATCGAAAAAAAATTCGCGGCCTAGAAATAGTTACAGCAGCAGTGATTCGGAAGACGACGGGCGCAGAGGGAAAACGAAAGATCGCCGTAACGATATGGGAAATAAGCAAAAGCCGAAATTTGGCAGAGAAAATGGGCAACGATCTTACGATTATGATAGACGTTATGAACGAAGAAGCCGCTCACGAAGTCGTAGCAGAGAAAGAGTGGATAAGAAATATGACAAAAGGCGGGAGAAAGAAAAGAAAAGAGACGAGAGAGTTAGGTACGATGAAAGAGAATATAGAAACACTTATGACCGGTATGATAAAAAGGTGCGCAGGTAGGCCCTGGTATATTGTTTAGCTGATATTGTACCGGGCCGGGAGAAATGTGTTTTCCGGTTGCATTGTTGAGAATGTTATGCATGAATACACGCGGAAAAGAGAAAATGATTTGAATGTTATGTTGGATTGGTTGAGGATATGGAATAGTTTTTTCAGTAAAGGAACTGCAGCGGTTTATAAATTGGTAATTTGTAACGTTTTGTGACATTGTTTTCTTTTTGTATATTGCATAAACGTGAATGGAATTCAGTAGCCGATTCCGGAGAATGTTGTGGGAATCTTTCTTACCAAGATAAAAGTCGAGTGAAGTCCGTCCCACCTTTAATTAACTCGTCTTTCTGCCTCAGGCTATTATTCTCCCCTTGATTAATATACTGTTTTGTTATTGTTCCGTTCAGAATTCAGGATTTGAGTTTCTTATAAGTGGTTTCTAAAAGGCGGGGCCTTTAGTGCTATGCTCCACACAGGGCCTCTTCAGGCTCCGAAGGCCTAAGAAATTGGACGATTTTAGTCTCTACTTGTATGGGAAATCTTCTTACTTTTTAATTTTGGAGCTGAAATCTGATCCGAATTTATTTAGACAAAATACTCGTAGAATTTATTTTCATCCCATTTGCCAGCTGTTGCACCCGCATTTCAACGTTAATTCGATCTCGAAATCTCAAGTGGAATTGCAATTCGTTTGAAATGGCGAGTTTTTGAGATAACTAAAGTTTGAGCAACGTTGAATTCTCTCAAGAAATATAGGGAATATTTGGGGTCAAATTCAGCGACTTCCGAGTTAGAAAGGATTAACCTGATATTTTCCAAGGCAACTTGAAAATTTAGATTTATCAAAGTCATCACTGTTGACGACTTTCGGGCAAGTAATGTAGAAGTTTAGAAATTGGTTATTAGACTAAACTTCGGTGGCAGAATCCAATTCAAGAATCAAAAACGTAATATCTCCAAAAATTCGTTAATTTCCATAATGGCGGCCTTATCTTGAAAAGGTCAATTGATCCATCGATTATTGTTGAGGTATCCATTTTTGGCATGGCACGCAGGAATTGCATTTGCAACACATTTCAGTTCTTGCTTTGGAGTGTTGCAGAGATTTTGTAATTGGTCTATGGTATTTTTCAAATAGATCTGCAAGCGTAGCCTGCGTACCGCAGTTTGCAGCATGCCAAACAATTTAAAGCCTCGTTTCTTGCAGACAAAAACCTTATTTTCAAGGTGTACTTTAAGATGATTGGGTATTAAATGATTTGTATACATACATTATATATATATAACCTTGTTACAATTTTGTTATGAATATTCTGACAATGAATAAATTTGAATGAAACTGCCTTTCTTAACCTTTTTTATGTGATTTTCCCAGAAACGAAATTCAAGACAAAACGATATTGCTACGGATGGACGTTACGGGGGATTATCACAGGCAGGATTATGTGTGAAGGGATTTACCCCGAAGCCAAAGTTTTCCTCGCTCCTCCTCCCTAGCGTCTTTAAAACTTTTTAAAATTTATTTTACCCCCGTTGTACTTTGTCCTTGATAGAAATTATTAAAGAATATTTTTTTCGAGTATACATTTTAACTAATGAACATATCAAACAACTTCACGAAAATTATAGCCTCGTTCTGAAAAAAAAGAAAAACTTGGGAAACGGAAAAAAGGAGGAGCGTGCAGGTTTCCCAGCTTTCTGTTTTTGATAGGATCAAGTTTTCTAAAATTTGAATTTTAAAAATTCGAAGTCAATTCACCTTTTCATGTGGATTTACTAAAAAAAAATATCTGGAAGAAATCTAAAATACCGCAATATAATATTTTTGCCCAGAAGCTAGTGACGGCATTGCATTTCTAAAACTTGCTAAAAATGTTCTACCAATGACTAACTTGAAAACTCTTCAGTACCGTCGGAAGCTAGGGAGGATTCAAGAACAATGGTTATTTAAAACAATCGATTAAGTAAACCTTTGTTCTCCATTGTTCTGATAACAATAAGCCCCCCTCCCCAATCTTTACACAAGGTACTGCTCTTTACACAAGTATTCCTTACTTTAAGTATTGTTGTATCACGAGGCATCGGGGTCAAAAATGAGTCGTCGCAATGGTTGGTCGTCCTGGCTTCACGACGACCACTTCCAGAGTTCGGCATCGTAGAACTTTACGACCACGATCTCTTGAGGTCGTCACTTTAAAATACCACCATGAACTCTAGAGTTCGACACCGAAGTAACGACCACGCCACATTTAGCGAGTTCGTCGTGGTATCCTCGTTTTCATTCTACGCCACATTTAGCGAATTCATTATGGTACACTCGTTTCCATCCTGCGCCACATTTGTTGCTCCGTCTGCAGAGACGTAGGAACCGGGGGCACTAGGGGCACGTGCCCCCCCCCCCTCACTTTTTTGCAAACATAGAAAAGGTGCCCTCAAAATTGAGAAATGTGCCCTGTTCACGTGAAAAATTGCAAAAGTGCCCATTTTTTACTCCGATGAAATTGAAATGCGCCCTTCTATAATGACGAATTTTTTTTTAAAGCGCCTCTTTTAGTCCCGAAAAAGTAGATTAAAGGGACTTTTTCACGAAGATTGATAAAATTGCAGTGTTACAATTTTGAAAAAATTCGTTAAAAGAAAGTGCCTTTTTCAATGTTGAAAAATTTAACACAAGTGCCCTTTTTAATGAGTGCACTTACTTAACCTCAAGAAGTTAAAAGAAGAGCACTTAAAAAAGTGCCGTTAAAAACTGGTGTCTGTGGTCAATGCGTAGATAGAGTCTTTGGTCAATGCGTAGGTAAAGTTTTTTGTTACTTCAGACGGAGCACGGAGAAGGCTTGATCAATTTTGTGCAGTCCTTTTTAATGCTCAGAATTTCGATTTTCTAATTTCTCGAAATGGATTGAAAAAATGTAGGCGAAGGAAAAATTTATATTTCTTTTGGAATAATTTCTTTATTAATTAGCAAGTTTCAAGTTATTTCTCCATCATCCGTCTTAGGTATATGCCATGATAAAACTTACTTTCTGTTTATTCGATTTTTAAATGCTGAGACTAGAGACAGTTGTTAAAATACTGCATGAGATCGTTGATTTTCAAAAACTTCATGACATATTAAAATGCCAAAAAGGCCG
>JAYJMH010008974.1:0-24374 GCA_036873815.1 Phacellophora camtschatica
AGATCAATAAAAATACCACAACCATATCTTTTATTGTCAAGGGTAGACCTTATGGCCTCAGTCATGCTAATTAGTGCTAAACAATATGAAACGTGAAGTTTTCAGGAAGAATTAATGCTGACAAAACTTCTTATTTATCTCAGATATTTTAACGCAAGTTTATATTAGAATTTAAGTAAATTAACAGAGTTTAAAGTGTCAAAACGCCCGGGGCTTCTCAGGCAATCTAAAAATAATTGTGGCTATTCCTCCAATAAAATTTGACAAGTTTACACGTATTATCAGTTGAAAATTTAATATATTGCATAAATTATTTATATATTTATCATATTGCAAGTTACATTATTTAACATTGCATAAATAAAGTATTTAGCACATTGCATAAATTACATAACAGTGTTGTTCTAATTTTGTAATAAACATTGGATTTCAGAGCACAATTTAACCCTTAAAAATATTATGCTTAGATTTCCATGTACTGTAGCTTTGTCAATCTTTCATAAAAAAGTCGTCCATCTTTTATGAAAAAGAGATATTTAAATAATGAATCTTTTATCATGTTCGCTTGTGAAAAAATAGATTGACAAGTAACAAAATCTTGCTGTTGGCTTCCTAACATTTTATTTACATTACTTAGATTAATAACAAGACTTTTAACCATACACACAAAATCAGATTTGTGCTGTTGTAAAGTGGATACAGCAATACTGCTTCATAAATACTGTTTCATAAAGAAAGAGATGATCCTAAAATGAGCATCTCTATCTAAAGATTTACTCCAAAGCCCTATCCCACCAAGCTTACAAAATGCACTTTTCTAAAACTGCTAAATTCCAGTTATTATTAACAAACACCTTCTTAAATCCAGGTTTCTTTTCACCCAATTTATATCATGACTATTAACTAGATCACTTCCTTGTCCTTCAGAGGGGGCATTAAGCCATCGGTCCCATGCTTGGATGCAGCATGTACCTTGCATTCTCCAGCGTGATCTGAGGAGTTTCAAGTTCCCATTACAACACGGTCTGGTTTTCCACATAACTGAGGAGTTTTAGGAACTGATATTAAGCATATATTGTGCTTATATTTGTGACACAGTACTGGATTAAGCATATGTTGTGCTCAGGAAAAAAGACTTGTTGGCAGGTTTGTTATTGTGTGGTACTGGAGTAAGCATACACATCCAGCCAATAACCAATATCTGAAAGGATATTGAGTTGGTGTGTAGAATACAATTGCACAACATACTAGTTTTTCAAATATCCAGAGTGGTATTTCATTGTAAAAAAACAGACATGTTTTCTGCAGCTCAAGATTTTCAGATTTGCAGTTTATTTAAAAACAAGAATTTCCTTGGGTAAAAACAAACTGGTTTTTATACTATTTTAAATTGTCATGATTTGATAGCATAAAAAGATTTTTAACTCTTTTGCAAAATATGTTGAGAATATCATTATTCAAAGTTTATACTTACCACCAGGTAAAACAAATGTGACTTGCTCTGTGAAAAAAAGACATTGAAATGCACCTTTCTTTTGTCTGATTGAGTAAGCAACTTGCTTTCTGATTGCTGCAGCTAGTTCTGGGCTCAAATGTGAAGGCAATCTTTTTAATGCCCTGGTAGGCTGATCTGGCCTGATCAAAATGCGTAAAATGTCCTCTCTGTGAAAGCTTATAGCTAAATGAACTAATGTATGTCCAACTTCAAAAAATCCAGGTTCGTCTAAAACTAGAATGTCTTCTTTTGTCAACTGTCTAGTCCTGTCTCCACCTGCAGATAAGTACTTCTTTACAGCTATGACATTGTGGTCTTTGATGCCTTTGCAGGCAGCAAGCCACATCCAATCTTTATGTGTCATCTTATTTCTGATCTGCATTATGTCTTCTTGATCATGACGGATCTTGCATGAAGCTTGCATTGCAGTTGAGAGCTCTATTAAAGCATCATCTTCTATTCTTGGGACCTCGATAGATGCTTCACCTGACCTCTTGCAAGCACCAACTGGTGACCTTGGTGATCTGGGAGGTGAATTTCTATTTGAAGAAGTAGAATGGCTCTTTTTTGGATTGATGCATTTGCTAACAATATCCTCACTCTTTAACTTACTTCTGAGTGTCTGACAAAGAGCACATTTCACAGATTTTTGCCAATTCTCATAAGTACAACTATGACAAATCCATCTGCTATTTTTTAACAGTGATCTAATGCTTTTTCTCTCTATATTTGCACCGTTCTTTGTGTTAGCATCAGTTATAATGTTTACCTCTGCATTCTCAAAGTTACGCTGTCTCACAGTATCTGGCTTTTCAGCATGGCACATGACACAGGTATCATTCTTTGCAGGGCACATGTAAGTACATGACGTGCAGGACCATTTGTTGTCAGCATTAGGCCGGTTTTTTGAAGGCTTGTGACTATCATCGTCAGTTGGACAAATGATTTCATCAGAACTGCTTCGGGACAATTCACCATCAGCATTTCTATCCTCAGATATTATACCAAAAGTAGGGCTAGACCTCCTTGAAGCTCGGCACATCACACATCTCGTTGCAGTTGCGAAGTTCAAATAGGTACAATACTCGCAAGACCATTTGATCATCTGTTCGTTTTTTGGCATTCCTGCTACGTTTCACACAAAAAGTGAAACGTCAAAACAACCCAAACTTTCACCTCTTCAAATAACAACAACATTCACGAATTCCCGTCAGTTAAAGTAGTTTCTGTTTCTTGTTTAGAAAACAGATTCTACTTTCGTTTTTCGTTTGTGTTTAATCCTCCACTGATCCACAGTTGCACAAATTTTCTGTTGGCAATTGCTCAGGCTGCTGTCCCATCCTTTTTCGTGCGGCGACGATGATACGGCAAAACTTCCTAATTAATTTAGTCACAAGAAAGCCATGGAATTAAATCTTGATTTAAAGAAAGACTGGCGCGTTTTCGAATCTGTCTTACAAACTCACAGTTCCAATGAACATTAAACAGTTAATAGCATAAATATTCTTTCCCTTGTGGTTTGACATGCGTGAAAACCCGAAGTCTGCAAAAAAAATACGTGGATAGAGTTCATCGGATGTGTCACCGTTGTTGTGCTGCTGCCTGCGCAAAATGCACTCTTCTTCTGCTTAAAACGTTCTGTAAACTTCACCGCTGTTTTGTATACAATACCAGGCTTTCCAAAATGGACACAGCTATGATTTAATTTGTCCGTTCGGCTTTGGTTTCTTCCCGATAATTAACTCAATTTGTCGTCCATATTGCTTTGTTGTGATAAAAACTATTAGGCCATCTATCATTGTCTATTTATGATTTTTCTCGTCTGTTTTCTTTTGGTTGTGGTTGTGGAAGCGTCATCAAGAAGTCTGGGCCAAACAACACTTGTTGCGTCATATACAAACCAAAGTCAACAACTACAGAAACAAAAACAAAAATAAAATATTCCTACTGATTTCCATGCCGTGGGTTACGTATGTCTTTTTCTGAAACAATGGGGTGTTATGTTTCTCAAGTTTTAACATAACAAGTGCGCACAGGTGCGGTGCTAAGACGGCTATTTACTTATTTTTTAGTATTTATGATTTTAAATTGCTGAGACACTCAGAGTTCATTTGGATCGTATCTTCCCCCTTGTTCAGGGTCTTACCAGGTATGGGGTGTAACACCCACCAGGCACAGATTTTGTCGTCAGATTTTTAAAATTTTAACAGTTTTTGGTATTTGTCGAAATAAATACTTTTAAAGAGTTAAGAGGCAATGCCTATTTTCGTTTGTCGGCAAATTTTTGAAATCTTAACAGTTTTTGGTACATTTCGAAATGACTATTCCCTAAAAAGTAGAGGCATTGCCCATTTTTGGCACATTGGCATCTCTTTAAAACAATCTAGAATTTGGGGTTAAGCAAGTGCCCTTTTTATGTGCTTTTAAATCTCGATTACGTTCACGGTAATCTATTTATTTTTAGATAATATTTATCTATTTTAATTATGTAACAAGTTTATGTACTTTTTGTTTTATATAAACTAAATTGTAAATTTTTGCCACGGCCTCCTGAAAAGCAGTCATTTTGACTGTCGGGGTTACCGTGTTTAAATAATATTAAATGAAAAAATGGAAAAAATCTACGCTCGTTCTTAATTACCCATAAATTTTTAGTAAATTAATACTTTACTATGCATACTCGTGGCAATTTTGTTAGTGTTTTGTTTTGCTTTTGTATTTTTCGTTTATTGTAACGAATATTAAGGTTAAGTTTATAGCCGACATACATTTTTGAACACCAAAACAGCATACCAAGGAAAATAAAACATCATCTACAAGAGTAAAAGAATATATTTTTGGAATAATCTTGAAATCAATTTTTTTTTAACGCATGGGAAGACTTTGATGAAGTTATAAAGCTCGAAACACGACCTTTACGTAAATGATTTAGTAGATGAACCAAACTAAAACAACACCTCTTCTCTCGAGCTGGGAAACAACAAAATTGCATGCCTCATGTATGCAGATGACATCATTATTATTTCCTCCTCTCACACTGGACTCCAAAGCTGCTTAAATGCACTATCGGGATATTGCAACAAATTAAAACTCTCAACTCAATAAATAAATCAAAATCCCTATACATGACGTTTTATAAAAGAAACAGTAAATATAAATTCTTCATATCAGACACTCCACTATAAAATATTGCAGAATTGAGTTATTCTGGCATTACCATTGACGGTTCATGCTCTTTTAAACACACGTTGCATGTAAGCAGGAAAGCTAACAGAGCTATATTTGCACTAAATAGCCGTTTCAAACTCAAATTTCTACCGATAAATATTGTCCTTAAGTTATTTGACAGCACTGTGGTCCCTATCCTCCTCCGTGGGTCTTAGGTTTGGGGAGCATTTGAAACATTATTATTTGAAAACTGGGACGAAATTTCCTTAGATGCCTACTTGGAGTAAATAGATGAACCACAAATATACTTATATGAGGAGAAATGGGAAGATATCCGGTGAGAACATTAGTAGACTAAAAAATCCAAAACTTTTAAAACACATTGAAACTAGAATGCAAACCATCATAACTTGTATTTCGGGCTTTGCAATACGAAACTTCAATCACAAACCGTCCAACAATGATCAGTCATATACAAAAATTGACAGATACATCACTAAAAAACAAAATTATTTACAAGCCTTGAAACTTGACATCAAATTACGAATTCAAAAAAAGCCCTTCGTCAGAACTACGAGAACTTTTGGAGAGGTCAAAGGGCGACGAGAACCTCTGAAAAGAACAAACGACTACGAGAACCTTTAGAAAGGCCAAAGGGCTACAAGAACCTTTGGAAAGAGGAAAGGGCTACGAGAACCTTTTGAAAGGTCAACAGTCCGAAAGCCCTGATCTATAAAACATACAAAACAAATATTTCATGTGAGAAATATCTATTTCTATTGAAAAACAGGGGAACAACAGAAACTTGAAAAGAACATAAAGAAAACTAAGACTTAGCGATCATTGTCTGGCTATTGAGAAAGGAAGTCATATAAAACCCCCGATTCCAAGAGAGAAAAGAGTTTGCAATACATGCATTACAGTAATTACCCAGGGGGAAACAGTAATAAAGTTGAAAATAAAACACACTTTATCTTATCTAGTCAATAGTATACATTTGAAAGATACTTATTTTTAACAGAAGTCAACGAACTTTATCCAAACTTTAAACACATTCCTACCAATGAACAAAATATAATTTTCATTTTATGAAACGAAGATACTAGTATTAGAGCCGTTTGGTTAAAAATCATTTTGTCGGCAATACCCCCTGAGCAGTTTTTTCAGGCATGCGTGGCTGTATTTTTAATTGCATATCAGATCAGCAAAGAGATTTGGCAGGCACGCACTCTCTCATTACGTGCAGTGTGCCATGTCCGCTCAAAACTTAATTTGCAGTGTACAATGTCTACAGAAGACTGCATAAAAGATCCCCTGGGTCCCTCCTTTGCAGGCAGGCAAATACAAGATAATAATGCCCTTCTGCACGTTCAAATGCCTTCAAAGCAGAGCGTGAACTGTTTGTTCATTGATAGAAATTAATTGAAAAACTTTTGGTAACAATATCAAAAGTCAGAACGCACAAGGTTCAACAAACAACTGAAAAATCAACGTTGTTATGAAAAAGTAATCCGAGGTATAATCAAGAGGCTTTTTCTACGTCATCGCTTTCTTGAGCTATTTGTGACTCTATTTGAAAACAATTTTTACTTGCACGGTTTTTAGCATTTAACTGAATTTGCTATTGCAATGCTCAAAACATCGCAAATTATTTTGCATACCCACAACATAATCCAGATCCAGGTCTCCTTATGCAGTTGTAGGAGTGACACGATGGAATTTGACTTTCATACTTGGCTTACTTGTCATCAGATGACCACTGTAAGTGGAAAAAATTGAAAAAAAATGATCAAATTATGAAACAAATTGTCCCAGATGTCCCACTATTTTATCGTCATAATATTGAAAGTTATTGTCAGCAAACAAGACAGTTGTCCCACCAGATGTTCCACTATTTTATCGTCATAATATTGAAAGTTATTGTCAGCAAACAATAAAGTTGTCCCACCCGATGTTCCACTACTTTATCATAATATTGAAAGCTATTTTATTGTCAGCAAACAAGACAGTTGTCCGATCAGATGTCAAACTACTTTATTATCATAATATTGAAAGTTATTGTCAGCAAACAAGAACGTTGTCCCACCAGATGTTCCACTATTTTATCGTCATAATATTGAAAGTTATTGTCAGCAAACAAGAATGTTGTCCCACCCGATGTTCCACTATTTTATCATAATATTGAAAGCTATTGTCAGCAAACAAGACAGTTGTCCCACCGGATGTTTCATTATGCTCTCTTCATTGTATTGAAAGTTATTCTTACGTGTGTCAACTTATAAAGCGGTTGTTAGATAGCCACTGGACAGGCTGAGTGCAACTTGACTGACCTGTAACTAGACCCTGTCATTTGTATATGAATATTATTATTTTTGGTGTTTGAATATTATCATTTTTAGTAAACAACCCTCTTAAGTGTGTCAACTTAATTGGAATATTATTGATCAAATATGCGACTGAAAAATCTCAACAAAAATTCTATTTTCAATCAATTTTTCAATTGCTTTTTGCATGCATCCCACGTTGAATATTTCGCCGATGGAGTCCGGCGGGCTGTTGCCCCTTCAAATTTGGCCGCGTACATTTGCCTTCGTATTCAATTATTTTCAAAAGTTATCGAATTCTGTCAGGGTTTTAATCTTTCACTCACAATAGAAAATTTCCATTAACTACAACCATTGAAATAGACACAAACTGCAATGAGTCACCACAGCCGTTTTCATCAACTGCACAAAGAATTGACACCATTACATTCCAGTAGAGTATCGTTTCCATTTTCGTCGTGTAAAGAGTAACAAACAACAAAATCTGCGTGTTCTTAGAATCTCAAACCACAAGAAATATTCAGAAGCATGAGCTGCTTTTCAAGGGTAAGTGTTTCCTGGCCTTTCTAGCAAATTTCCCCAATTATTATATGATTAATTTAAAATGACCGAAGACAAGTGGTACATAAACAAAGATTGCTTTGCTCTGTTTTGCTATGCTATTCTGAATAAACTGTTGCTGATGCTTATGTGGCAAAAAGTGATATTTTACATACATGCAACGTTTCGATTTAAAACTGACAAGAACAGTTGTTGGTTGGCAATTCCACTTTTGTTTTTCGTTTGTTTATGTTTTGATATTTTAATTAGGCCAAATAAATGAAGATATATAATAGGTATGTAGGAGACCGCATAGGAATAATACTCTACTAAACATAAATCCTACTCTACTAAACATAAATCATACTCTACTAAACATAAATCCTACTCTACTACACATAAATAGCCTACTCTACTACAGGCTGACTGAAGGATGTTCCTTCCGAAAGAAGCCTCAATAAACAAGGCTGTCAATTAAAGAAAATGATTAATAAATCGCAAATTATTCTTCTTATTTCATTCGTAATTTTAAAGTCAAAAGGATACTTCTAGATGCTTTGAGACCCCATTGGTAGTTGTAAAACGAGGTATATATGATATAATTTGACATTTCAAGTGCATTTTTTCCGCAACACAACGGACCGCCTTTACTACTGATTTTCCAAACAAAGTTTGAACATTTAAAAAAAAGAACGAATCAATGGAATGGAATTATCAAATTTATGCCATTCGGTGTTTCTTATTCATTAAATTGCGTTTCCTTCCCGTAGAAGCAAGAATAGACCAAAGCAAAATAAATTCTAAGCAAGCGATCGAAAATACCAAGGAGCGTGTGTGTGGCCTGAAGCCTTTTGCTATTGTGCGTTTTGTTTGGCACGATATATTTTGTATTGTTCATTTCCAAAGACTCATTCTAGATATGGACCACCCAATTTCAGGTACTCAGGTTGACCACCCACTTGGTATCTCTTTCCGCCGCTATATTTACGGACCAATTTTATTTACGTTTACGATATTTTTTTATTTACCTCATTCCCAAATGTTTTTGAGAATGGTGGGGGAAGCAATTGTTAGCGCGTTAATTAATTAATTTTGAAAGCTTGTTAATAATTAAAGACAATTCAGTTTCAAATCATGTAAAAAACTTACAGTTGCTCGCAACTGAGATTTTCAAAACGATCACTGGTACTAACCCAAGCTTCATGAAAGAAATTTTCAAAAAAACGAATCTTCGTACAACCTACGAAAACACCACATTCAAAATAAATAAACCAAACACAGTAATGTATGGCCTTGAAACATTATCTTACAAATCTCAAAACAGGTTAGTAGTTGCTTACCTGCAGAAATAATTGCAAGCACAAATGACAAGACATTTAAACGGAAAATTAAAGCAATACAATCAATCACACGTTCTTGTGGACTTTGCAAACCATATATACCAAATCTAGGTTATGTCAACTTAGTGACATTCAAATTATCATTACATCAAGCAACGAAGTCCCAAATTTACCTAATCCTTCGTATCTTTTTAGTATTGACACGTTATGTTAGTATTGTATTTTTAGTAGCAAGTTTGTAAAAATCAGTCTATAAATAAGAACAGATCCAGGCTTAACCAGTGGCCGCTGTTTTATAAGAAACCATTTTATTATGAGAAACTCATCAGCAAAACGCACGAAAATTTTAGAAACTTTTACTAGTGAATGAAAAATCACTAAGAAAACTTTGAATTTCTTCTTACGAAAAATGTTTGAAAATTTTTCCCATTTCTCTTGAAACTAAGATAATTTGAAAATTTGTGACGTAATGTGTTTGTGTTCTGAAAGCAAAAAGCATAAAGTCAAATGATTATTCGAAAGTTACGTCAATGAAATATGGCAAGTACAACAATTAAGCCCATGAACAAACGTCTGACAATTCACATAATGTTGCCACAGCAACAAACTAGTTACCAGACTCCTTTAATAATAATACATTTATTTTATGTTAGTGGACGCAATAGCATATAATACTTATATAGACTAACATATATAGGTTAACTGCACTAGAACTAGCACACCTATTTGATTGAGACCATTTTTTAAAAAGAGCTTTTTAAAAGTTGTTTTAACTGTAGGCACTTTCTAAATTTTCTGGAAGTTTGTTCCATATTTTTGGCCCTAAATATCTGACTGAGCTTAATCCTTGTATAATTGGAATTTTCAATTCATTTGGAAATCGAAAGTCATAGAACAGAGAATGTTTTGCAAAATGGCTTTGATTGGTTTAAATTATTTTGTTCGAGTTTTGTATACCTGGAGAGCAAGGTATCTAAATCATCCATGTGCAGAGTTGTTTGATCAATTTATATCACTTCCCGTAGTAAATATTTATTTTTGAATATGTTGATTCAACATTTAACTTGCTAAGAACTATTGAAAATGTAAAAGAAATTGTCTCTGAAAATTTTTAATGATTTGCTTCAATAGCTTTTGAGTAGCCTGCATGCAGAATTTCTGGTTCATCCCTCCTCCCCAAGGTCTACACGCAGGCTACTTTTCAGTAATCAGTACTTTTATGTATTGACATTTGCACAACACAAAATAATGACGTCACAAATAATAAAAAGTTTTTACCACGAAAAGGTCTCCTTCAAACCTTCATATTTCAAAAACTATATAAGATATTTAAAAACCGAAAAAGCCTCTGGCTTCTCATCAAAAAAAGGAAAGTAATGTTTCCATTTATCATTAGTGGCTCCGCAAACGATACAAAAATTATTGACATTTTTGTTCACTTTTTATCTTTTATTTTTATTTGTATTAATTTTTTTAACCGCAAACCTCTCAGGGGACCATTATGGAAACAAGGTCTTTCGATCTTTTAATGCTATCCCTGCCATTCTAGTTAAGGGGTTTGTGATTTTAAACTTATTATGTATTTTACATTTTGATGTTTCCTAACATGCATGTATTACATTTTATTGTTTAGTTTAGATTTTAGATTGTAAACTTTAAGTTAGTGGCATAATTATTCTTACTCATACTTAGACATTCCTTCGTATAAAACAATTAAAATGTTCGAGTCATATGCACTTTAAATGTCTTTTATTATATTTATTATTAAAATTTATTCTTTGAATAATTGGCGGTTGCTGCTCACAGCATAGCACAGGGAAACGAGACCATTTTAACAAATACGCAGTGAAAGTGTTTTATTTCGCTGACACATTAATCATGTAACAATGGGGTTTGGGAGTAGTAGCCCACAAATTACAATTAAATATCAAAGAACGAAAAAATCACCAAATTGAACCGAAACTACTTACGTCCTTACCCCCTCACCACAAGAGAATATTTGTTGGTGATTGGGGTTTGCCCCCCCCCCCACTCCTGGCAACGTTACTGTTTGTTTTAATGATGCATTCTAATTTTATTTGTTCTACTATAAATGAAAAATATTGATTGAAAAAAGAAATGAGCTATTCTCTAATTTTAAATTTTTTTGTTTGTCTACATTAAAACAATTACCATGAAACATTTTTTACCTTACAGGACTATCAATTGTATGTGAATTTTCCACGATATTCTTAAATATCTCTGGTGTGAATGTTGTATGAAAAATATGAATGAGACGATGTATTCTCCGATATCTTCCAACTGCTCTTCTAGCGGCTGTCGCCTACGTAGCTTCGACGTCCCTCTACAACGAGGAGTAGTGATATCGGCAATAGTGTTAGTCGCAGTTGCTAATTGCAGCATTGTTCTCAGCATTTTGCGAAAAAAGAGTTTACGACGATTACGAAACATGCCGTTACTTAGCCTCGCAATTGCAGATTTGTTTGTGGGAGTTCTTCTTGGCCCGCTTTTCGTTTTAACAAGCGGGTTGCCTTCGACGGCGAATCCTTGCATTCTCTATGGCGTAGCTGAAGTATTCTGCTTTACGGCTTCACTTTTAAACATGCTCGTTGTTTCGATTGAACGCTGGGTTGCAATTTTTAAACCTCTGAAGTACACGCGGTTCATTACACCGCTTTCCGTGTGGGGTTTGATCGGGTTTGCGTGGTGTTTGTCTCTGATCATGGCGGTTGCAAAAGCGTGCTTTAGCCGTGGAGAATCGTATATCAGTTGCGGCTATGAATGGCCAAGAACAGGAAACTTTCCAATAGTATTTTGCACGATTTTTATTGTCCTATCCATCATTATGGGAGTGATGCAGGTTAAGATATACAAAGTGGTATGCTTCCATTTTCGAAGAACCGCACCGTTGATGGCTGACAGTTGCACAGAAGGGGAAACAACTGGAAACGAATACGCCACGTTGCAGGCCCATAACTTGCAAACGATAAAAGAACCAGACGTAACCCGTACTAAAGAAGACTCTATCGCGATAGTTATGTCTCAAGAACGTAGAATTGTATTTGTGAAAGAAACGAAATGTGAAGAAGATCCAACAAACATGAAGGCCACTCAACATAGTGATTACAACGAAAACAAATCTACAGAAACTCAACACACAAGTCGAGTTGAAAAAACGTCGCTTGAGCAGACAACTAGACGCTTTAGCTCGCTGCCTTTGGAAGCAGGCCTGACTCATCCAAGGGAGTACCAATTGAGTTCATCTCCTTTAGAACTCCAGACATTAAATAGAGCTAAAAGAAAGAAATCGCGGATTTTAACTGCGACTGTAAAGCTGCAACATAAAACTGCGCAGGCGGTCAGCTTGTTGTATTTGATATTCATCGTAATGTGGAGTCCGTTCATTCTGATGGTGCTCATAACGTATAATGGATTTTGCGAGAAATATGCAATCGCCGGCTTTGCAGCGGCAAGGATTTTGATTTTCTTCAACTCCTTAGTCAACCCATTAATATTTGCAGTTCGAATAAAAGAATTTAGAAAAGCACTGAAAGAAGTGATTTGCTGTGGAAAGTTGTCATATCGTTCTTGATAGGTCATTGATTCATGACTTAACATCAGTCAGAAGATATTTTAATTTTTCATTTAAGCACGATTTGTTCAAAATGTGACGAAAAAAGATTCAGCTTCCAGACAAGTTTGGGACGAAGGGACAAATGTACCTAATGCAACACTTTCTCCAGGCATTGAATAAAGGGCTTACACAAGTAATATCTTCTAATATCCATGCTAATATAGATATATGCTAATATCTTCTTGATGTTATACAGTTTCATGCAAAAAAAATTCCAAATTTTAATTCTTTGGTATTATTTGTCGTAAATCTGGCGAAATAAATACTAGATGGCCGAAAAAGTGTTATCACGTTTGCAAATGGCGAAGATTCAGTTTTGATAATTTTGTTTTGCTTGGAGTTGATGGCAGATGCTTCAACTCAGAGTTTGATACCTTGTTTGCCAAAATCTACTAAATTATCCCTGAGCTATAATAATAATAATAACAACAACAACAACAACAACAACAAAAACAAGAATAATGATAATGATAATGATAATACATTTGTTTAATTTTAGTGAAAGCAATAACATAAAATACTAATATAGACTATACTAAAGGAAATCTCACGCGAATGGCTTTCTCAAAGCCTTAACGTTGTATGAATTTTAAACAAAATGCAGCAGCAGAAATCATCTATTTCTAGTTGTATTTAGACTTTCCCCAAGTCTACTTCGTGCCAAATCACAAATCTTTAATTCCTACTTAATATATTGAGGGTATGCCATATCGAGGGATTGCTATGAAAGTACTCAGCGAAATGTCTAAGTTGCATTGGACTCAGTGATTATTGGGTAGATTTTGGTAAAAAATATATCATTTTTAATTGAAGCATCTCATATAAAATTGAAGCAAAACCCGAATTATCAAAATTGAAGCTCCTCCACAGCAGCTTTGCAAACAGGATGACAATCTTTTGCTATCAAGGCAGGTGGTACTGCATCCAAGGGGGAGTACCATCTGAAGGGGTGAGGCCTATATTTTTGGGTCTAAATAATTTTCATCAAAATTTTGGCTCTAAAATTTTGAAATCTCATATTTTTGGGTATAATAAGGAAACAGCATATAAATGCTAATGAAAAAATGTTAGGCAGCAGTGCTATTACATTTTTGGGTTTGCAATGTCATTCTAATATATTTTTGGGTCAGCTCAAGATTTCCTCGGACACGCCCCCTATTCGAGTTACATGCTGCTGCCTCCCTGCAATACATCAGATTTTGCCCTAGGTCTGGTTTATCCACTAATGACCTTAATTTGAGGACAACGGACCTATCACAATATCGAATATACACTCAGTTCGGCTTTTACACCAAGAGGCAAAAATGAGTTCATTTTACGAAGGTAAAGCTTCATTTGCAATGCTTTAAACAGTTTCTATGTTTGCGTTTATTAAACAGTGCCTATCACAGAGCATGAAATACTCTTTCCCACAATGACGGTGGGCCCAAAAAGGAAATCATTTGATGACAATCATTATTTAACGTTGGCTAATTGACTATAGCCTAAATTACAGCTAATTTAGGCCTACTTCCATTAAAACAATTACAATACTATAATTAATTAAAATACTAAATATTTATTACAATGCCAGATATAAAATAAATTACAATGATAGTCAACTATTACAATACAATGCTAAGATTAATCAAAATGCTGATTCAGAATAATAATAACATAAAAATAGATATAAATACCGAGAATTGCGTTATATCCTGTATCCGTGCCATAATGAGTAGTTCTCGCATTGGTTGCTGATAAGTTGTTCTCACTTCTTAAATCGTACCACGGGCCTCAGGAAAAGTAAATATCAATTTTATTACTTTTCCATTTGTTTCTTATTCTACTTGTCCTACATTCCGTGTTTTGATTTGTGCAGTCACAGGAAAACAAGGAGTCTTCTTTTCTCTTGTATCCCTGTGACAAAATAAAAACACGAAATGTAGGACAAGTGGATTGAGAGAAATCGAACTGGGAGTAAATTGAAAACTTTTATCTTTTATGAAAAGAGGATTTAGATTTGCTTTTGTTTTATAAATTTCAATCATACGCAGCTGTAGATTCCTTTGGTGAACTGACAATGAGTCTTTATTCTATTGCGTTTCGAAATCTTTACATCAACTAACAGGTGTTGAACAATGGTAAAATTAGAAACTCTTTTCAGCAAAATTTTAATCTCACAAAACATCATGGTCTGTAAAGCAAAAAATTTAGACTATGATCTGCTGATTACTAGTACTTGTAAAAAGGGTGTGTTCTGTCAAGTTGATATCTCATATCATATTCGTCAATTACCTTATTATCTTTAATTTCTATAACAACACATGTTCTTCTTGCTATTTGTTAATAAAAAACTTTCATAGCCTCTGAGATTGTTGAAAGTTAAAAAGGAATTAGCGGATAAAAAAATGAGCCACAAAACTCAAATATTTAAGAACATTGAAGTTACACCAACATTATCTGGTGCTTGTAAGAAAAATAAGTAACATCGTTGGTCATCTGCGAAGGAGGAACTCATATTTGGCCGTTTTTTTTTAACGAAATGAGATACGATAAAAACTTAGTGCCTCATTACATGGGAGGAGCTGACCCTGCTAACCGATCTACCGGTCAACCGAGATACCGCCTCAATACAACAAGGCTGGCCCAGTTTGCTGCAATGGAAACATGGACAATTTTCTCACGTAATCGAAAAAAGACAAGACTGGTCCTGATAGTCGTTTTTGAGTCCCTACTGATGTCCTTATTAACGTTTTTGAGTCCCTACTGATGTCCCTATCAACGTTTTTGAGTCCCTACTGATGTCCCTATTAACGTTTTTGAGTCCCTACTGATGTCCCTATTAACGTTTTTGAGTCCCTATTGCAACTATTAGCGTTCAATCTGTCAAGAAATGTAGAAAATCATGGGTGTGAGGCAGCATGTAACCGACAGCACTTAAATAACTGACAATTATGTTTATAAAAATGCATATACATCCTGCTGATTGTTGCCTTTTGCTTGCTGGTAAATCATATCTTTGATCGGTCTAACATTGTGTGCACTACGCTTGCCGCCAATTTTCTTTGGAACTTATTTAACTGACAACACAGCGCTCCTTCATTCCCCTCATTTCCCCCCCTGTGAAAGAGCGCTGTGGTAAGTTCAATCGGTCAGTACCAAAAAATGTCCCCGTGAACTTTTTATGTTAATTATATTTTCTATAAAACATTCGAAAGCTCTTGAGCTGCTGATTTCGAATTTCGATGAAGTCAAGTTAAATTTTAGAGTTTTTAGCATGACATCATGATTACATCACAAACTTAATGAACAACTGTTCTTGAGCGTTTTGTGGATAAACAAAATACTTTTTGGCACAAAAGTACTTGAAATGAATGTGTTGAAAACATGCCTCATATATAATTTTAGATAAACATTAGTTATTATTTTAATGGCGTCCTAATGACATCACAGAAAATACATACGGGTGGCCAAAAAAGGCGTGGATTGTTTGCCTGCTTATATCCTGGTTAAAGAGTGAAAAATTTGATTATTTTAAGATATTGTGGGTATATATAAGGTCAACATAAGTAAGGAATTTTATTTGACTAAAATCATTCCATTTTAAAGTAAGAAGTGATTTTTGGAATAGAATAACAAAATAACTTGTCCGAGAAACTGGTCCGCCTTTTATTCCTTTATTATTACCATTATCAACAGAGGTTCGCTGTTGTCCCGCTGAGAAGAATAATGGAAATGAAAACAGGGACCATTGTCTCCAGGAATACATTTCCAAATTATTATTATTGTTCCGAATCCAAGCAAGTACCAGATACTAAATCTAAAAGACCGGGAAGGGTAATTTCTAAATTTTCATTGTTAACAAAAGTGAGTTGAAAACAATTGAAATTTAGTTCAAATGAGAATATTTCAGGAAACGCGCTGATTGACAGATTAAAAGCAAAAAATAACAAAATGCAAATGAAATGCATGTAAAATACAATTAAATATAAAATAATAGGAAGAAAACAAATGACACTTGAGAGACAAAACCCATTTGAATTTGAGATATTTAAAAACCCAAAAAATTTGAGATATTTAAAAACCGAAATATTCGTCACAAATTCCTTCGTATTCAAGAGGGAAAATTTGTGTGTCATACACACTTTTTTTTATAAGAACACACTTTTTAAGAACATCGAGGCTCGAATTGTCAAAAAATAAGAACAAATTAAGAGCATGCTCAGCTTCAGATCCAACAGTTCCAAAAAATACAGCACCGCATTTAGTATCATGAAATTATTTTCGGTAGTCACGTCGTCAATTGGGATAAAATAACAGAAGACTCATCCGTGTAAAAATTAGTACAATTTAAGAAAATTTCAGCCTCAAATTCTTAGAAATTTAAGAACATCGAGCCTCGGCAAAAGTTATCTGGTTCTTATAAAAAAAGAGCGTATGCACTTTAAGCAAAAAATGAAGGTAAAATTTTATAACTACGGCATTGTTCATTATGCTTTTACAAAATATATTTAGGGCAAGTCTGGGTGTGGCCTTGGCTCGACAAAACATCTGTATTGCACGCATACTTTTCGCATTCTATTTTGGGCAAAGTATTCATTTTCAAGCATGTCAATATTATTTACCATTTCTTCATATTCTACGATTACTACACGGATTATAAAGGTAGAAACATTACGTTCATTTCATACCATCAAACATCATTATTGAGCATACTAACACCTAATCAATGCTAAATTTCTCAGTTTACCGGCATTTCAAAACAAAATTATGCATCCATGTTCAAGTCTGTTAAGATTATTTAACAATTCGTCATATTATGTAATTACTACACGGAATATAAAGGTAGAAACATTACGTTCGTTTCATACCATCAAACATCATTATTGAGCATACTAACACCTAATCAATGCTAACTTTTTTCAGTTTACCGGCATTCTCGAAACAAAGTTATGCGTTCATGTTCAAATCTGTTAAAATTATTTAACAATTCGTCATATTATGTAATTACTACACGGAATATAAAGGTTGAAACATTACAGTCATTTCATACCATCAAGCATCATTATTGAGCATGCTAATACCTAATCAATGCGGATTTTTTCAGTTTACCTGGATTTTCGAAACAAAGTTATGCGTTCATGTTCAAATCTGTTCAAATTATTTAACAATTCGTCATATTATGTAATTACTACACGGAATATAAAGGTTGAAACATTACATTCATTTCATACCATCAAGCATCATTATTGAGCATGCTAATACCCAATAAACGTATTTCCAATATATCCAGAATAAGCGTGGGATGATAAAAATTATACGCACAAGCAACAATCATGTGTCTTATGCCAGGTAGGCGTTTTTATCTAACGAGATCATCAGTCTTTTTTGATTTTTTATCATAACAAGCCCACTTTGTCCTGAGCAGAAACACGTCTGAAACAGTGCCTGTTCTGTGATGTATGGATATGAAGATGATGTGATGAAATACTTCTTCTAAAAAAACTTAAAAACATGTTTACATTTCGTTGTTAATTGGGCCATTAAAAATGTTTATTTTGGCAAAAAATTGTTAAATACAAAATAAAATTTCAAGTACCAGTTTGCCCGAAGTCTATTTTTTTTTGCTGCGAGAGAAAGAGACGAGGGAACTGAAAACTGAGGAAAAAAACCAACGAAGGAGGCTGAGGAGGAAACACATTTTTCTCTTTCCATTCTACATTGGAAGCTGTCCAAATATTGAGTTTTATCAGGGTACATGAGCAGGCCCATTGAGAAGGGGGCAACGGAGGGGGGGCAAAGGGAAAAACTGCCGCTGGGCGTGGGCACCGCAGTTAACAACTGTCCGAGTGGATAAAGATCAATTTAAATCCTATAAATGTAAGTTGATGCAGATGATTATGGATAGAGTAAGCGAGTGCCCTAAAACTTTAAATTACCCATGGACCCGTTATTGTTTTCGGTCCCACTTCTTTCATATTTTTCTATTTCAAATGTTTAAAGGACTCACAAATGTAATTGATTTACAAGGCATCCTCCATTAAACTACAATACTAAATTACAATACTAAAATGGGACTAAAATGACAAAATTAAAATAAACTAATACAAAGAGCTAAATCCTTAATTTACAATCCAAGCGTTAAAATTAATTTATTACAATTTAAATAAAAAAGATAATCTAAATATAATTTTTTTTTAATATTCAGAGAGGATGCTTTTAATATCCGTTGGTAGGCTGTTCCATAATTTTGTCCCTCTAAATCAAAAACATTTTTCCCGTATCACCGAGGTTTATTCGGCAACCTTAGATCCGTTGGAGTATTCTAAGTATACGAGATGAGCAATCAGAGTTTGTGAAAGTTTTGCCAAGGTATTGCGGAGATTTGTAAGCCATTATTCTAGATTTACCTCTATGAGCTTCTCTACAGATTTCCGCCCACGATTTTTGAGGAGTGGTTTGCTTGGAGCATAAAATGAGCTATTCGTTATTAATTAGACTTACTCCAAGTCTATTTCGTTTCGTTAATCAGTAAAAAAGTTAAATAAAATGAAAAATATGACACGGAGGAGGAAAATATACACACATACAAGGGTATAAAGAATATCTGACTGTGGTTGCGAGGCAAAAAACGCCTTGCCTACCTCTGGATTTCTCAATAATATGAAGACCAAATTTGCTGTGCATAAAGCCCAAACAAGGACTTCAAGACAAAGGGTTTGCAGAGGAGATTTGAATGTAATACTTCTCTTTTGATTTTATTTTATAAAGCAGGCTTCAACTTAAAGATTAACATTTTCCTTGCCAAACGTGGAAAATGCGGACGAGAAACCGCTAAGTTATGCCCGATGGCAATCAAAATTTAGGGTATCTCCAAGAGAGCAAATGACCATTTTGGCCTAATTGTTGAAAATTTGGTTTTTATGCCATATAAGTGTTTAAATAAGCATTTAAACATCATAGATCGATAATAAAAAACACAAGATGATGCTTTGAGAGTTGCATTGGTAGTTGAAGGTAATAGAACTCAGAAAACAGGTAAAAGATTCTTGTTCAGAAAATAGGCATAACTCAGCAGGTTCTCGTCTGATTTTGTTAAGAAAGGTTTGTTGAAGCCTGCTTTATGAAATAAAATAAAACAATATTACAGACAAGGCTCCTCCACAATGACTCTGAGAACCCTTAGCCTTTTTTGGGACACCAGGTGTTTAGATTATTTGCAAGGAATTAAATGGATTTTAAACTTGAAAGTTCATTTGACGAAGTATAGGTAGAGCTTATTTATTTAAATTTAAATGCTCTTTGAAAAATTTGCTCCCTTCCCTCAAAAATTTGCTAATTTTCAAAAACGAAATTATAGGAACATTCAAAACTAGCTTGTTCATAATTTAAAAAAGTTACCAGACAATATCTCAAAGCCTTTTAAAACTATAACAAAAAAACTGACAGCCCTAACAAAATAAGGTCTAAATGACCCTTTCTCACATGGGATTCTGTTAGGTAAAGTCTACCCCCAAGATGTGCGACAAGCAGCCTCACAGATACGTCATCGTTCAAGACACAAAACACATAAAGAAATGCGATTTACAAGCAATATATTTAAATTTACAAAAATATTCAAAAAATTCAGCAGCATGAATCAACACAAAGTAAAATTACAAATTCCAACTTACAAAAAGCATAAATATTTACAACAACATCAATATTTTTTATGCCACCCAGGTTTATATCCAAAATATACTTTACTAACGAAAAATGCTGAAAGAAACAATCAAAATAAACAGCAAATGTAACGATGATATTCTAACTGCATACTTCAAAGTAAACAAAAAACCTTTGAAAAAACAGAGAGTGATTTGAAGCACATTTTGTCTCGTTAGCCCCAAGAATGATTTAAAATATCAAAATTGTTGACAACAGACAATTATGACATTGAGATATTTTATCCCGGGACGAAGTGAGTTCTGCATATACTGGTAAAAGATGTCATATTTTTTCTTTTTTTTTTTTGGGGGGGGGGGGGTTTCAGGCAAACAATAAATATTAGGGTATCATTTTTGCTAAAATCATAAATTTTAGGGTATCATTTTTCAAAATAAAAGATTTTATGGTTTTCAATTTTGATTATTTATTTGTAAAAAACCGATCATTAATTTTTAGGGAATGTGTTTTCTTTTTCCTAGAAATTTTGGGGTATGGTTTTTGATTTCTTTTAAATTTTTAGTCAAAATGGCACATCCCCGTCAACGGCCTATCGAAGCTACCCCCTTTACCCGGGTATTTTATTTCAAAATACATTGCCTTCAATGATTAAATGGACAGAATAAACTGCTTGATTCAATTACGATACGATCCAAAGAGTTCACCCTTGTATAGAAGTGCCTTTAAACAATCCGCTGTTTTAGCTTATTGCCTCTTGGAAACGCCAAATGAGACATCGAAAAACAATTCAGATTGAAAAACCACAGGGTGTGCATATGAAAACTTACATTAAAAAAGCTAATGTCGAAAAAATAATCGAGCAAAAAAATCCAATTGCTCACAATTTTACAATTGCGATCCGCAAGAAACAAGTTTTACATTTTGAGTGACGTCGCTTTTTTGCCAGCCATTAAAATTCTTTAGAAATGTCAATGCGCGCGAAAATATCGGATTTACATACGTACACTCCTGCTGATTTCCATTTATTGGTACAACAGTTCTGATTAGTGCCCGGGAGTAATGAGTGTCCGTGAGTAATGAGTGTCCTTGTGTCCTTGAGTGGCACTGAGTAACGAGTTAAAAAGACTTATAAAAAAGCCGACAAATGTATCCGTCATAAAACCAGAACCTTAGATTTACCTAAAATCGTATTCATAACGTGAATTATTTTATTGAATGCTGAAAAGCTTAACTAAATATGAACTAGTTTCTCTGGCACATAAGAACTTGTTTCTCTTTCAGGAAAAACCCGTATAAACGAGTCTTTCATGCAGTCCGTCATTGCCTCTTCACATACTTCCTCCTCAGTGGACGATGATAGCATGGAATCAATCGACCCATCCTTTTTGCAATCGGATGGAGATGGCGGGTAGAATTCGTTGCCGTCAGCAGACGACGAACCCCGTTTCTTGAATTTCATTCTTCGATTTTGAAACCATATTTTTATTTGTCTTTCTGAAAGGGTTAAGGAGGTAGCCAGCTGCAATCTTCGCTCTCGTGTCAAAAAATGGTTGAAGTGAAATTCTTTCTCCAGCTCGACGAGTTGTTTCCGCGTGTAAGCCGTGCGCTTGCGTCGTCTCTCCGGTGGTTTTGCTGTAAGAAAGAATGACACAAGTTGTTTATTTTGAATTTCACTGAGTAGCTTAGGCCATAAGATTTCAATGTATGAAAAGAATAACAAAACAAAATAAAAAGTTATGTTTTAGGCCTACGTGGTAAATTGTACGCTGTATTTAATAAAAAAAACATAGCTACTACATTAATTTTACATACATTACAAGATGAAATAAAACATAGATTAAAAGATGATGTTCTGACATTAATTTTCTGAATATAGCTTCTTGTGTTGATATGGCCAGAAGCTTTTTCATTCCTTACAGGGAAGCAATGCAAAAAACAATAAAGAGTAGCAATGGGCAATGAGCATAAGCAAAAACACTTGCAACTATAAAGGCAGTCTGTCTGTCTGTCTCTTTAAACTTTATTGGTTTAAAAGGCAATAGAAAAGTAACAGCAACATAAACGCTTCCACTGGCAGCCATCTTTTTCAGTATTTTCAACACGCTAAAAACAAATACGAGGATCTGGGCTCTACCATTTTCTATTGTATTTTGAACCAATGAAATTAAAGACTGCATGTGAGCACAGGACAATTTCATTCAACAGTCGACTGGTTTAAATTTCGAGAATAGCCAGTCAATTTACGGGTATTTATTTTCATGTGCTAAACTAAAGCTCCTCCGTAGAACCTTTTCAAACATTTTCTTGGCCCAAACAGTATAAAGAAACTCGTACATGGATAAAATAAAAAATTCCCTGATGCTGTCTAATTTCTAAACGATGTTGAAAATGTTTACTTGATTTAATGCAAATTAAAAACAGACAAGCTAATCTAATGTAAAAGGAAAAATTTCGGTTGCTTTTAAAATAAACAAAAACAAGAAGAAACATCATCAATAACTGACGTCCGGTAGACGTCCGGTTGATTTTTGTACGGATAATATTTCAGCATTCGAAAATTCACCAAAAGGAAGATGGAAATGTCACAGATAATCATTCTAATATCCGAATGAAAGCAAGGAGAAAATGTTTTCAAAGTAAAATGCTGGAGATTTTAATTAGGTTGGCAATGACAAAGCAGAAAACAAAGAGCCTGCCTTTATTTACCGGGCGTGCCGACAATGTAGCGGCAATGGTTTGGATGGTCATGGGCATACGCCGAAAAGCGCTGTTGCAGGAAAGGAAGCCATTGAAGATTGGGGGCTATTGTTCTTAGTACAAAATGTGTGACAATGGTATTGTTTTGAAAAGTACCAAAGGGCAGAAGCCCGCCTGCGCCTGCCTCGACAATGTAGCGGCTGGCTGAAACAATTTCCGCTAGGAATAGTTGTTCTTGCCTCTTTCTCCCCCCAAAGTACCCAAAATACATCGATGTTTAAACGTTTTTTGTACTTATGGGAATTTCATCAATGTTGGAAATACAATACGACTATTATTTCCGAAATGGTCCATATAGGGGAAACGTACGTTGTTTACAAAAAAGTAGATTTTGGGAAGTGTAATTGGTTTCAATCTTTCACAAAAATTCACCGCTGTTTCAATTTTTATGCAAAAATTAATGGTCTTGCACAGCATATTTTTCTTTGTCTCCAGCACCTCTTAAGTTTGCAATTACAAATTGCAATTCATGAAGAAATTATAAGTTTGATTCAGAAATTCAAGTGTATGTTTATAACTATGATTATAAATCCATGTATTGACCGTGGTCACGCTGGCCTGCATATTGACACAAGTCCCGCTCTTGTGGTCCCAATCACAGCGCTGCATTGTGATCATACGACAACTTTCTCGTCTGTGATTGGATTGTTCTCATTACTGTGGCTCAATATTGAACAACCAGACAACTGTTGATTGGTTTTTGCAAATTTCACAAGAGTTCAGTACGCAATCTAGGCTTTCTCCTTTTTGAGAACGCGGTTTGTAAAGAAGGCCAGCTTTTTCTTGGATTGCCAAGAGTCCATAGTGATAGTTTCGACTATCGTATGGCGGTGTCGCAATCTATAAATTGGTCCATTAAAGCACTGATTTGCTCCAGGATCGATACTTAAAAGTTCTGCGGATATTATACCTTGAAATTTAAAAATTAACGAAATGTATTACGAAAATTTCCTGAAGAAATATTTTTAGACAATTTTAAAAGGCATTTCCTGGAATACTTAAGATAAATAAAGAATGATCTCCCTCAGGCCATTGGGGGTATTTTAATCGAAACAATGAAAAGTAAAATCAACAGAAAAGCATCAATATTGGTTCGTCTTTGAATTTCTGATAGATGTTTTGTGTCTGTTGTTGTTTTTATACTGCCCTCCTAACTTTCTGTGTAGCATTGTTGAATAGTGTTTTATCATGACAATCTCGACGAGAAAAGGATGATGCAGCAAAAAGCTTTGTCTCAGACTAAAATCGAAACAATGAAAAATAAAACCAACAAAAAAGCATAAATTTTGGTTCGTCTTTGAATTTCTGATAAATGTTTTTGTCTGTTGTTTTTATTGCCCTTTTAACGTTCTATGTAGCATCATTGAATAGTTTCACTGTTTCACAAGATAGGACGCGGTAAAGAGCACGTTGTACGAACAACATTAATCGTGTTTTAGAACTCATGAAATAACGTGGAATTACTAAATAACCAT
>JAYJMH010008985.1:0-24369 GCA_036873815.1 Phacellophora camtschatica
CAGGCTCGATAGCCATTCCAGCAATCTCAAATTTTAAAATTTTGCTAAACCTTTATGTCAGATGTTTGACCTACCTTAAAGTGAAGGTCAATCATCGATATGGAACATATATTGGAGTCGTTCTAAGACAATCTGAAAGAAGTGGTCATAAAAAATTTCCCTCGGAGTACCCCAGGACCCCCAAACATACGTGACAAGCTGCAAAAATACTACATGTCCGACTCGCATTCTGCTAGGGCAGGTTGAAGATTTGGTCACATGGAAGTGCGATATTTTTTGTAACCACGCCCCTTTTGTCGGCAAATTTTGAGGTTGTACCCCCCAAAAAATATTTCTTAGTTTCCCCCCTGCTTACTGTTATTCCTATTCCTATTATTGTTATTCCCTTAGTATGTTCTTAGCTTAGTTCAAATATGTAACTGATAGACAAGGACCGCGGAGACGGTGGGGCATCACTTTTTCTAAAATCACCTTTTCCGTAACGTTCATTGTTCTCTGGTTGCCTTTCAGTGGCGTTCGCTCTTTTTAGCCCCACCACTTTCATACTGCCCCGCGGTTCCTGTACTTGGTACTGTATTTGTAACGACGCTCCTTAATCGTGCAGCAAGTTAGTATCATAAAATTGAATATTGAATTGAATTGATAAGCTCTGCTCTAATGTCCAATACTACGACTTCCTTGATTCCCAATTAACAACAATCAATAAATTTACCAGCAACGTTTGTAAGAATAAAAAGGATGTCCTTAAAATTAATGACTTGAAACAAATTTCGTTTTGCTACATTTAAGATTTCATCAATTGTAGTTGCTCTAAAAAGAGAACAATATTTGGAGGCCTACTTTTGTTGCTCACCGTTTTTACTGAGAAACAAAAGGCCACGCTGTGGAAAGAATGTTCGAAATTTTGTTAGAATCTGCAAAGTGAACAAATAACACCTAGCAAAACCTCTGTATCGCTCCCCAGAACTGTTATGTACACAACAACAACAGAGTCATTTAGGGGTAAGAAATAGGGGAGCATGCCTAGAATTAGAAGGACGCAAGGGAGCAAGAGACATGGATAATCATTGAAAGGAACACAAAAAACAACAATTTCTTATTTGAGTGAGGTTTTCTTCCATAACGATGATGGAATATTCAAGTTCCAACGAGGAAGCATGTGGGCTTCTGATAAGTCTAAGTTTTAAGTAAAGATGAAGCGAGAAAACAAATAGAGACTCATAACTATTTTGCTATAAAACTTGACTTTGACAAACCGAGGTCTTGCGTTAAACGAGGTAAAAAACAATAGGCATTTACGTAGATTGCTACATACAATTCTTGGGAAAAAAAGAGAGAGAAAATACAGGTAGCCAACATCTTCCCACAGCATTTGGACAATGCCGGTTCAGGGAAAAGAAACTTCGTGAAAGGAAAAAATATTGCCTTTATATTTCATACTGGCCTCTGTCGGCTTCATAAGACCTCAAAAACAAAGGTAAATGGTCACTTTTGTTCTTGTATCCAAGCAACCAATGATCACTGATCGTTTGCAAAACAGCAATATCAAGAAACATGTCAAACAATCCGCGAAAAGGCCGTGTGATACAAAGGCTCGCAATCGTGGGTAAAGATCACGTTGTATACCTTACCTATGTCGGGTACCCATCTCATCTCTATGTCGGCGCTCGCATGCGAAAAACAAGAAAATAGCCAACCTTTTACCCTTATAAGTAGAAATATATCATAAACCATATGATAAGATTGATGCAAGTTGGTCAGTTATTTTTTGTAAGTACAGTGAAACCTCTATACGATGGACACCTTTGGGACTGGGACGAAAGCTTCTGTCCATTGTTGGGATGTGTCCGTTGAATGGAGGTTTAGTTAACAGGGATTTGACCCCATAACTGAAATTCGGGACAACGGCAAGGTGTCCGTTGTTGGGAGTTGTCTTTTGTAGGGAGATGTCCGTTGTAGGAAGGTGTCCGTTAATAGTGGCTTCACTGTAGTTCAAAGGTCGAATCGTAACCGCTATTTAGCTCTAGAAATGAGCAAAAGACTGATTATATGCGATCGCCAATCCCTATAAGAAGATCCTAATGGAAAAAAGTATTTATCCATAAAAGCTGTACAACTCTGTCACAAAAATTAAAACCATTGTTGAACAAACTAATTAACAGAACTGAAAGCAGCTAGTTAAACAAACTTGCAAACTGGAGCATGTTGCCACCTTTGCCACATTGTCTTCAAAACAAAACAAACACACAGGGATACCATATCTACGTTAAGATGTCAAACATTAACCATTGTTGCTCGATGAATTGCAAGACATCCAAAACAAGCAAGCTGAGGCTTTTCGCTGCTGGTCTGCTCAAAATTAAAACAAAGATCCATAATGCAGACTCCAAAACTCGCTTTTTAAGAAGGAAGAAACTTCGCAGTTTGGGAGCAACTATTATCCCCAATTCTAGTGTGTCCGCGTGACCTGGAGACTTAACAAACCAGAACACACTTAACTTCTTGAAATTCGCAGTATTTTCAATTCCCGAAGAAATCCAAATTTACGTTTCTGGGTTGCACAAACATTTTCATTTTTGGGTTGCACGAAATGGACCCAATTTCTTTTCAATTTGAGAATGGAATCTGGACTGCTACTGCGGGGTGCCGAGGGTCGTATAATAGGGGTTCTGTGTTCCATGTTTTCTTCGATGTGCTCTAAAAATATTTGGATGCTTCCTTTGATCCTTGGCGAATACAAATGCCCTGGTTACTTGCAAATTTGTATGTTTCTGTGTTCCCCTTAAATTGACATAATAATAATTACAATTATTATGTATATATATATATATATATACCATACCATATCGCGTCTCCATTTTTTGGAGCAGTTACTTTACCTATAATTCAGTAGCGGAGTATAGTAACACAGGTTAAATATTTTCATAATATTTAATATTTGTAATTCATAATATTTGTCAAGTTCTTTGGGGTTGCTTTTCATAAGGCTATTAGTTTCTGGCGTGTTTTCTGAGAATATAGGGAATTACCATGTTTGTTCCCCTGATCCGAAGTCCCCCGATCTGAAGTACTGTATCACTGGTGTAAACCACCCTTGGTTGATGGTCCTTCACGCGCGACAAACTATCAACAGACTAGATTTCCAGAAAATATGAAAACACGAAAATGACAAACGAAAACATGAACAACAAATGATCAAATAAATATGACAAGCACTCTGTCGATTGCGGTCGTGCCAAACTGTGTAAAGTTGGCAAGCCCTCAAGCAACAAAGATCACACTGACCCCACGAACTTGCGATCTGAACCTTTTTCAACGGTGTCGCATTTCATCTCATTGAGATCAAACATTGTCAAAACAAGAGATTCTCAAGTTAAACGCAATTAAATTCGATACCAGCCGGCTTCCGAACCGTTCTTGTAAATCTTCCAGAAACATCGTGTGCGACGGACGACAAGAAATATAATTTATCTAGCCTATTTTTGCGTTTTAATATCAGTAACACAAAAAACTATCTTTTGCTAGATCTTTTAGAACAAATTTGTATGTAATCTACCAAACCAAATAAACATGTAAACTTAATTAAAACATTAACACCTTCTTAATTTTAAACGTCCACTTGGAATGAAAACAAATAATAACACAGGCCAACATTTCCTCCAATCCAATAAACCATCAAACGAATTCTGAATGCACAGTTCACATCAGAATTTTTATCCGGTTTGATAAAGTTTTCGTTGTCTGCATCACCTGTCTGTCACAAGATATTCATTGAAAATCAAGGATTTGTAACATGGTAAGAAATGGTTAATTAGTTCCTTACCTGATTAAAGAAAAACTTTGCGGCCAGACACTCGAAGTTGAATTATAATTAGCGATAAATATCACTGCAATAAAACTCACAAAACACTCAAGTTGCCAATACAAATCATCGTAATCAATGTTTTTGACAAGCTTAGATACCACAACTTATAAAAATTCCTCAGATGCGAAATAAAGAGATTTCGCGCCTCGTCGAGCACAGGACATTCAACATCACTCAAAGACAATCGACATCAAATGTCATGGCTCTCAGAGACTTTATCAATCGTCCCGCAAAGCAAATAACTTTGTGTTGCAAGCAATGGTGCCGAAAAGGGGGACTGGGATAATCTGTTCACCCCCAGCGTTTTAATCCCATCAGAGGGTTCAAAATGGTACTTGATAATGTTCCTCTTGATAAGCTGAGACAGAAAATATGAATACATCTCAAATTATATCTTACACAACCTTGTGAAAACATCGCAATATTTGAATACACGAAGATACCTAATTATCATGTGAAGGTTACATTGCTAGCTAAAATGGTTGCTCCTTTCGCCACAGAGTCTCCAAATTCTCTAGGGGGGGGGGGGGGGGGCTTGCTCCCAGTGTGACGAAATGAGCTATGCAACCATCGAATAGCTGTTTATTCAACAAAAAGCAATAGAATGTTTCAACTTCCATGAAGTATAAAATTATTCTTGATATCGTGAGCTTAAAAAAAAGAACCAGTTCAAAACAAGGTCTTATAAGGGTATTTGTATCATTGTCGCCTCGTATCTTTATGACGTTGCATTCGAGTCCCACAAATAGCATTGCGTCTATACAAAGAATATTCTCTAAAAACATTCATGAACAATCCAAAATTCAAACCCATGCAAAGAAACAATAATAATGCCAAAGCTTCTATAATAATAGTAATAATAATAATAATAATAATAATAATAATAAACCGTTTCGGAGCAGTTTATCCACTGCTTGATGGCTCTGGATTATCACTGGCTAGAATTTCAGAAAGTTTTGAATAACCTCATTTATATTCTGTAAAGACTTTGTGTGGTTTTTGAATAGCTAGTTTTTGCACGTCGAATTTTTTTGTGAGAAATTTTTACAGTTCATTATGTGTTCTATGTATTCTTCACAGGTCCCACATCTTCTGCAAAGAGGATTGTTTTGTGTTCCCTTATAGTTAGCTTTTAATTCAACCATGTTCAGTTTAATTTTTAATAAAATTGCTGCTTTTTCACATTTAATATATTCTTTCATTCCATTTTTGACAAATGTGTTTCATCAAGCCTAACAGTATTATCTTGAAAAAACGTTTCTGCAAATATTGCATATCACCTTTCACCTCATGATTGACCTGACCTGAACTTTAACCTTAATCATCGGGCACACAAAGAAACATACAATGAAAGGTTTCTGTGGCCCTTTTATAGGTATATGATTATCTAAAGTTGAAGCCTTTCAGAGCAATTCATACTTATGGGCTCCAGAAAATGGGCTCCAGAAAATGGGCTCCAGAAAATGGGAACATTTAGGCCAAGTACACGTTTCTTTTTTAACAAGAAACCTAGCAAAGGCTCCACTAGTGAAAGTTTCTTCATTTTGGACCATTTTGGACGACTTTGGACCATCAGTAAAAGTTTCCTAATTGTATATGAAAAAATTCTGTTTTTTACCATGAATTCTTATTTCAAAAAAACATTAACGAAAACTGGGTATATATTGTATAGGATAAAAAGTTATATACACAATCTTCACTGAAATAATCATCTGACTCAATTAATATCATTAAGCATTGTGTAATCTTCGCTAAAAAATTCAAAAGTTTCTTGGCCATTTTTCATTCACTGATAAAAGTTTCTTAAATTTCGTGGGTTTCACCGGTGAGTTTCTTATAAAGTGGTTTCTTTTTCTTAAATAAAAAAAAACGGGTAGGCGTCCATAGCTTGTGTAAAGTTAAACCCAGCGAAAAGTTTCACCTCACACAGAAAGCTCAGTGATCTGCAACAATCCAACATGCAGAAAACCACGTGAGGAACAAGGTGAAATAATCGTTTTCAAGTTTGAGCTTCTAATAATAACACAACCACATTGAAATCCAAAACCATAACAGCAACTTTGCGTTTATGACACATTTCAACATTGGGAAAATGAAGTAAGAACGTGCCACAATCAGTGTCCTTCTGTGCTACAACTCCCAACCAGGGTCACTTATGGTTTCCAGGATGACTACTCTGGAGTCACGCGGGTAGCTTGAAGGTAGTCTAGATTTAAAAAGGTTGATGCTGCTTGTTGGCTAAACACGGTCCCAGGGACCGACCAAGAGGACCTTCTTACAACGCATGGAGGGAAGGTCCATTAAATTAAGTATCGGGTTTGCAGGCAACTTTAGGGGGGCAAATGTTTTAGGCGCCCGAGGGCCCAAACAACTACCAGGCCGCCCCTGACCGGAGGTAAATACACCAAAAGCTATGCAAACAAGAGTAACAAAAGTTCGAGATACGTATTATGTTCTATGCAAAAAAGAGAAATCGATAACTGGAATAAATTACCATCATCATTTGTTTACTAATACCATCAATACATCGATTGTGTTACAGTTTAAAACATAATACGGTCGAGTAAATACGGATAAAATTTATGTTTGGTAACAAATACGGTGTTGCCACTTTTAACGTCAGGGTTTCATAGGCCTCAAGCTTTCATCTCTATAAATTCTTGTATTTTGCCCGAGATTCAATCTCCAACAGCTGTGCAAATGTATTTGAACTCCTTCTCGACAAATATGACTTTTAGATGGTCCCTTCAGAAAACCATGCTGGGATTAAAAGCTGAATGCATTGTTCAAACCAATTCATTTCCTATTTATCGAGTTTACAGAGAATGTTTACGTTTTGTGAAGATAAGTTCGTAATGGACAGAACAAGAATGAATATGGGATTGTAAGGAAAACACCCGAGACATGACTGCGCTTGCGGTGTAGTGCTCCACAACATAAGTTTGTGTTACATTAAATTGTGCAAATGTTGTCCTAGAAGAGGTGCCCCTCGAAAAAAGCAAATGTCTTGAAAAAAACACCGAGGCATGCAATTTTACCAAAGAGGTTAAGATCTGTCAACATATTTACTCCCAACGACACCCACTCTTTCTATTTTGGAAGGCATTATTCAGGTTTCTCAGTCAAGTTTCATTCCATTCCACGGAGGCCCAAATATGTCCTGCGTGGACTTTCAGCAAAACAATAGGACCATTTTTTTTTCAATTGTTCTTCGGCGTGATCAAGATAATGTCCGGCGTAGAGTTCACAGGGAATGATATAGCCTGCGTGCAACAAATAATAAAAAAGCAACAAAAGATAAGGGCGAAGGCATCTCCTTTTACAAAAGGCGAGAGAGCACCTTACTTGACGAAATTTAAGTTTTTTCCTTAAATTTCAGTTAGCAATTGGTGAAACTACGCCATGGGTAATTAACAAGACACCCTCATAGCAAGGGTTCATTTTCCGTGTCAAATGCTTGCACAATAATGTTGTGCATATTTGTTCCCATCCGTCAATCATCCCATAACCTATGATAATTCGCACATTGTGGCTGTTTGGTAGCACCAAAAAATGTTGGGCTGCATGGCATGACCAAAAAATGTCTCTGATACAATTATTACGAAACATTTTTTCACACCACGCAGGCTACACAAACACAAGATAAAGGTCTCTAACTATAGCCCTCTTCATTGTGAATCTTGAATGAAGCAAAAACCAAAGCAACGCGGTGGTTACAAGAATTTGCTTTTCGTCTTGTGGAGAAACTTTGACCTTCAAAAATAATCTCAATTTCCTGTCATGCCTCCGGGAGAAGTTTCTTTCCGCAACCACGTAAAAATCGCACAAGTTTCCTTCTCCAAACTCAAAAACGCAAAAACAAGCTGTCAACAAGAGTGGATAAAAAAGATTGAATTGGCTCAACTCCAATCCGAATACGTTTTGTTTATCCCGAGGTGTAAATCGTTTTTTCAAGAACGACACTGTCTGTGCAAATCGATCCAAATCGTAGGCGACCACGCTCCTCCGCAGCGTCTCTAAAAAACCATTTTCCCCCCGTTAGATTTTACTCTTGATAGAAATTTTTAAAGAATATTTCTTTCCCGTATACACTTTAACTAATACACATGGCGCCCAATTTCACGAAAATCATAGCCTCAACAATGTTTACGTTTTTGCTCTAGACTTGGTGCACAAGTCCTTGTTTCCTTGCGTTCTCTGATTTGCCGACGTCACTCTAGACTTACTCCAAGTGTATATCGTAACTAAGTCCCGGTTGACGGTAGGATTGTGAACCTTGTGACGCATTACATGCCGGTAATATGATAGCTTGCTTGGTGGTTTGCCTATGCATAAACTATGTTTAATCGATCAACACGTAGGTGCATGCTTTGTTTATTGTTTATTGTTTATTGTTGTTTCTTTCGTTAGTTAATGTCGTTTCTGGAGCAAACAAAATATATGGGGGCAGAATTGCCGCCAATAGCAATGAATTGCCGCCAATAGCAATAAATCTTGCCAATATAACACACCCTTAGTTACAAGTAAGTCCCTTGTAAAACGTACCCCAGCAACACAGTGTTAAGTAATCCTTAACCCCACCCTGGCATCAACGGGGCTGATGCAGCCAATAATCTATCTTCCAAATAGCACACTCCTTCTACAAACCCTTTGTGAAACGTGACTCAGCATCAGATAGCCCTTAACGTAGCTAACTTCCACCCCCCGTGAAAAGGGCATTGCGATATCAAAAGTCCCTTGTGAAACATTATCCAGTATCAGATAACCCCAAAATTCTCCCCAACCTGGCATCCTACTCTTGGCATCAATGGGACATTTGCGGTATGAAAAGCATTACGTGCGTCACATGATGCAAGCAAAAATATAATGCCCTTTGCGTTTCCTTCCAAGGGCAACAAAAATATTGACCTTGCATCCGAAAGTGATGCATTTCTCCTCATGCGCAATGTGAAGCTTATATGCCATCATGGCGTGATCAATTTATCAGCATGGTAATTTCAAATTCAATTGAACATCATCAAATGATAAAAGTGATAATAAATTCGTTCTTTTTCATTGAAATTCATGAGCATGACGTGACAGGTTTATCGTAAACTATTTTTTACCCCGAAGCAATGTATGTCTCCATTTCAGGCCATTTTTTCCAGTTGATTAATGATAAATACCACTCGTTGGGAATCAACCTAAAATACAGCAACAGGGATAAAAATACTTCCTGGTGTTCCATACACGGTACCCAAGGTAAGGTTCTGTTTTGGTTGCAGAATCGACAGACGATGCTACAGATTTAAAAGGCCTATTGTCCTCATTAGAATGAGAAACAAATGTTCATTTGAAGCATGTTCGAAGATTGCTGTAAACTACCATACTGTTTATGGGGAGTTGGTACTGAGGCCTCAAGAAGTTATGCTCAGTTCCGTTCCAGCTTTTAGTGATTGCCCATTGGACGTTAAATCTTGAACAAGCAGAAATTTGACGTTAAATCCACCAGCTCTTGTCTTCAATATTTTATTAATGGTTTACTGTAAAAATAATAACCATGGACATGTCTGATTCATCATTAATACAAATACTATCACCGTTTACTATTTGAATAATCAGTAGCTTGTTGTGTGAATAAGGATGCACAAACGAATTATTACAAATGCAAACAAAAATTGATCAAGCATTACCACACAAATCTACTCTAATCGCTTTTCCAAACATCTAACACACCCATTTGACAGGTTCTTGGATGACATCTCAACCAGATGAAATTATTTCTAATAAAATATTCATAAAAAACGTTCAGACTGTTTGAACTACCTCTTCATCATTTTTTCAATTCTTCATCGAACTCATCAAAAATTTACGTTTCTTTTTCTTGCTGAATTTAAAATTTCTTAATGAACAACAGTCACGATAAAATAGCCCTAAAGCCTGATTTCCACTAGACGAATTTATTCGCGCGAAGCGACGTTTTTCGACCTTGGGCATGCGCACAAAGAAATTCAAAAGAAGTTGCAGCGAAAAAAGTCGAACTCGGCGACTTGCGAAAAGTTTGAGTGATTCCTACTTTTCGCGCAAGAGCTCAAGCCGACAGAGCTTGGATCCAATCAAAACACGGGATTATTTTTTGATTGACAGTCCAGACTATTTTTTTATTTGATATTTTTAAAGAATTGGCGCCAATGAATTCATCCTTGAAAAAAGTCGCGGGTGCAAATCGCTTTTGCAGTCGCACGAAATTTTCGCCTTAAAAAAGTCGCTTCGCGCGAATAAATTCCTCTAGTGGAAATCAGGCTCAAGTCTATCTCATGTTAAATCGGTGAAAAAAAAAATTGAAGCGGAGGAGTGTCCGTGCAAAAATAAGTCATTGCGGAGGAACAAAATTGGGAAGGGCGGAAAATTTCGCTGGCTATTCCATGCTCCCAATGGTAAGGATACACTCTCCATTTATAAGTCCATCTGCTGTAATCGTCGTTGCTCAAGGTCCATAATAACACATAGACTGACACAGTCCCTTTATTTTCGCTATTGTTGTTGTGGTGTCGAACTTCAATTAGGAAATTTCAGCTTTGGGTAGCGTTGTAGAGTGTGTGCAATAAGTTTAAAAGTAATAGATTAATCACAGTTATAAAGTGGCGAACAAATCAATATTTCGCTTGCACAGCGTAAATTGTAAAACTCCGTGAAGCATCGAGTCAGCTGTGAAAGATATAATCGAAATAAAAACAAGCCATAAAAAATTAATCTATTATTATACATTCTCCTCGTGAATAAAATCTAAAAAATTCAATTGTTCGTACCTTTTGATGAAACGAAGTTCTCTCTTTTAAGAATATTCCTTAGACGTTATCTCTGAAAGTAAAAAAAGTCTGTGATAAGACAAGTATCACAATCCTTGCCATCCAGTGACTACTTTTAGAGGTAAAAATATTGCACCTTCTCAACGAAAAGATTTATTTTACCCCTTGAAAAGTATCAAACTACTGTAAAAATAATTTGGTACGTTAACTTTAGATAGAGAATGAGGAAATGAATTTTTGATCTTCTTTAGATTCGTTACTCGAATTTTCAAATTTTCAGTACACGTAATTCTCATACGAAAGAAACTCAGTACTATAGGCCTACCACCGAAATTTAAGAAATCGTTCGTACTAAATCAAAAATCATAAAAAAAAACTTTTTTCACAGTAATCATTAATGATTTGGGCATAGCAACACAAGCGATATGCTCAAAGGGCGTATTCTCTTGGCATTTTAAAATCTTCCGAATTCTGAAATTCGATGAGTTTGGGGGAGAGTTTGAAAACCAGAAGCCAAAAGAATGTGAGTTCTGAAAACGGCAGTTTTTATAATTCCATTCAAGAGTGTTCGAAATTCGAATTACGCACCTTTGATGATGTTGAAAATGGTAATGAAAGCGAAAATCCATCCGTAGTCTACGAAACCTTCTAGCTTCAGTGACAGAAGGTTACGAAGGCTCGAAAGTCTGCCTTTTTCCGGGAGATGCCCAAAAGAATACGTTTTTTGTCTCTTCAAAGTCTGCGACAAAGCATATGCGACAATGAAAACAACAAAGCAACGACCGCAACAACAACAATAACAACAACAACAAGCCAAATACTAGTAGATAGTCACGCCAGTAGATTTGTGATTATCGAATGGAATTAATGAACGCCAACAAGCGATCGCCAAATGAGATTTGCCTCGTTTAAGGGAAAGGTTTCAGTAGCTACTTAACCAATCCAATCACTCTATTTTTAGCTTCTGCAACAAGTTTGGTTCAACAAAACGTTGTCTCAACCAGCCACCTTTTTTCCTTGTGTTCTCTCGCTGAGTTCTCTCACAAATGTTGTCTCAAGGTTACCAGTTGTTTGTTGGCGTTAAGCAATCCAATTCAATGGCCACAAAGCCACTGATGTGGTTAGTTTGTGGTACGGAAAGAATTACATTGCGAAAAATTCTTGTTTTGAAGACAATATTCTAACGCTCGATAAAAACGTTTTACCCAAATCAAAATTGATCTTGTTAGGACCATAACAATTTTGGGTTTAAAGGTGTGTTTGAATTAAATACAGGTGAAAGAATTAAAGCCAGTTTGGTTTCTCAGCAGTAATTGTATTATGTGGAATTTCAATCGACCAAAAAATGTAGCAGAAGCAGATGTTTGTGGAATATTTTGAATCAAATGCACACGTTTGATTTTTATCCTTTCCTTTTTTCATTAAAAGTTTAAATATTTTATCTCATGTTTTTGCGCTATTTTGCAACATACAATAGTATCTTTCATCACCTCATTTTCAAATTCAAACCAACTTCTTTCACAAAACCCAACAACAAATTCAAACCAATTTCACGTACTACACATAAAAACTAACCTTTTAACAAAACCTGAATAAAACTCTGTTGAACCTAAGATAATTGAATTATTTCTCCTGAGATAATGAGTTAAATAGGCCCTAACACCATTACACAGTTTGCACTTAAAAATCACCACCTGTCTCTTCGCATGATCATTTGTCAAAGCTAATCATTCGAACCTTCGAAAAGCGTGCCTGCATACTTTTTGGACAGGGTCACAGCACCTCGGCTTACTGCAATCGTCTTAAGTTGTCGCGATCGCTCCAACATACGACTCATTGCATTCCATTAAAAAAACTGGCTTTTTGAAGAACCTCGTTGATGAAGCATAAATTGCGGGCTGAACTCAAGTGAAATTGCAAAAAGTTAATCAACAGTTGTCTAGTGGTCCGCAAAATGCTCACACCGAGCCTCAATCTTGCAGCAATGAAAATAATCCAATCACAGACGAGAAAATTGGAGCCATAAGAAGTTGTGGCGGCCGGCTAAAAAAGGCTAGATTTTGAGCCCAAATGCACCCTAGGAGTTAGGAAAACAAGAGCACCCTATTTCTTGCTTTGTTTACTTCTAAAAACCGCCCTATTACCTCCATAAACCTATCTACCAGAAAAACGTCCATTAGCATATCTACAGTTGATTTTGCAAAAATAAGCAAACTGTCATTAATAATGCATTTCATTAGCATGTTTAACCTATAACGAGCGCCGAAAACATATAAAAAGGGCAAGCATATGGAATGGATCGAATACAACAACTAATTCACAATTTTTATAACAATTTTCTTTACAACTCTTGCTAGTAGAATTATGATTTATTTAAATTTAAAAAATCTAATGATAAACCACAGCTTGTTCACTTCGAACAGTTAACTTATGTCAAATAAGATAAATCTCTGTTTAAAAAATGAATTAATAATGTTTTCGAAAAAGATGGCATTCTTTACCTTTTTCATAAGTACTGATCATGTACGAAGATTCCACACTTGTTTTTAAAAAACCAGTGTGCGAGAAAATAGCACAGTAGATCCCCGCTATTGAGAAACTTTAAAAAAGAAACCGACGCTCTTTAAAAATCTTTAGCAGAATAATAGAAGAACAATATAATGATTTGATAGACATTAGGCTAAAGCCAAACATCCAGTTCTGAACAGCGGGGATCTACTGTACTAGGGGTTGTTGAAAAGTTCAGAAATCTATACAGTCAAAAAAATTAAGAAATTTTAAACATTTTGATTTCGTATAAGGGAAAATTTCCTTTTATGCATAACAGTGAAAGAAAGTAAACTTCACATTTACGAGAGAAGCTAATTAATATCATATACACATTTTTTAAAATAGTGTACCTGGCTAAGGCTCAATTAGTGAAAGTTTCTTAAACGTTTCTTAACTGTATTTGAAAAATTCCGTTTTTACCATGAATTCATTTTTTCAACAAAAACTGGGTATATATTGTAAAGGATAAAACGTTATATACACAATCTTCACTGAATTAATCATCTGTCATCATGTCAACTCCATTAATATCATTAAGTACTATTTATTTTCGCTAAAAAATTCAAAAGTTTCTTAGCTATTTTACATTCACTAATAAAAGTTTCTAAAATTTTGAGTATTTTTCACGTAAAAAGACACTTTTGTACTCATCTTGGAAAAAGCTTTCAGTAGTGAAGAGTTTCTTAGAAAAAAATGTGCACAAAATATTTGAACAGCCAACAACATTAACTAAAAACAAATCATTGTTCGGTGAGCAAAAAGATGTTGAAACAGAAATTGGTATGCTCTTTTTTGCTTTATCTTTTTACAATGGCTTATCCAAGAACAATCAAAGACCAGTGGGACCCTTACCACCTATCTGTATGTGGTTTTTCTCTTCTCTCTGAGCTTAATCGCTCCATTGTTCAACACACAACCTTTTCTGTGAACTTCTCCAGATCATGGTGCGAAGTAAAATGTAAGCACTTGCCACAATAAAAATACTTTTTGCTCACCCAAGAATAGTACTGTTGCGAACAATAATGAAATTCCAAAAATGGACATTTGTACCAGCTTACAACGGAAATATACCAAAACAAAACTGTTCTCAAGTCAGTGATACAATGCGCTAAATGTTCGCGACTGTGGATTGATCTGATTTGACAACATGATAGACATTTGTTCCAACCCACAATGAAAATGTGCCAAAACAAAACCTTTCCCAATTCAGAGCTGCAATGCGCAGAATGTTTGTGACTGTGGACTGATCTGATTTGACAACATGATGGACATTTGTTCCAACCCACAACGGAAATGTGCCAACACAAAACTTTTCCCAATTCAGAGCTGCAATGCGCAGAATGTTTGCGACTGTGAACTTGTCATTCGTTCCGATTCACAACGGAAATGTACCAAAATAAAAAAACTTCCAAATTCAGAGCTGCACTGCACAGAGTGTTTGTGACTGTGAACTGGACATTTGTTCCAATTCACAGTGGAAATGTACCAAAATAAAAAAACTTCCCAAGTCAGAGCTCCAATGCGCAGAGTGTCTGCGACTGTGAACAAGACCAGATTTGACAATGTAACAGATAAACAAGCAATTGGCATAAAGTTAAAAACAATGTAAATAAAACGCTCCATAAACAAAATCAAACACTGCAAACTAATGAAATGAAGAGGGGAAACATAAATAAATTATATTCCCATTATGTAAAGAAAAGAAAAATATCATTACATGAAGAAAAAAAACAAAAAATATCATTGAAAAAATATCCCTAGTAGGCTTGACAACAAGAAAAATGCCTTGATTTTCTTTAATTCGATCGAACGAGAGTAGAATCACATCAGCACGAGATCGGATGTATGGAAATATAAAAAAAACGCCGCAGCATTAAAACCGTGCTGGGGTTCTACCAATTTTCAATCGTTTTCAATTCGTGATCTTTTACTTTGCACACATATGTTGAAATTTTAACAACACCTAAAAAAAACTCCCCGTTAAAACAATAAGCCCGCCTTTCTAATAATCCCACTTTTCCAATAGTCCCGCCCTCTTCAACTGTCCATTTTGAAGTTGCACCAGGTTCTTACACAAAAAATACCTGACATGGTGAATGATAAAGATAAAATATGCCTGAGTCCGAGTCCCAATTCGCTCAGCCGCTACACTATGGGAGCAGGGGGAGGTGATTGTGGTTGCGACTAAGGCGGCAATTATATACCATTCGCTAGGCCGAGCCACTGAAAACTGCGTGAAATGTATCACCGAAAGACGATGCGATGGCGCGCGCTTTACCATTGCAAAACGTGAAAAACGCAAAACAAATCCAATCGTGCAGCAACAACTTAATGTCAATCCTCGGTGCTCCCCTATAAACATCAATATACTTTCAGCGTTGCTGCAATACTGTCTGAGCTTGTGGACCATTGTCATTCGAGATAACTAGCATTCAAACGTTGCACGGAACAGTGGACATAATGTTACTTTATTGGCTTTATATTGAAAAACACTGCAAATCTTTTTTTGATATCAGCTTAAGTAACATAACTAACAAAGCTTCATTCTGCAGGCCTGGAAATATTTCACGATATTCCACAATCTTGCGATTAGTTTATGAAATCATCGGTCTTAGTTCATCCGTCAAGCCGCAAGCCATCGTAGCTGATTAGATCCTTCATGTGAAACGGGTATTCGAGGATCAACCAGTTTTTCTGTTTTGTTATGCCAGCATAAGGCCTGACCAAAAAATCACAGAAGCCAACCGTATGATCTTCTGGTCCAATTTTCTTTATGCATTCATCTTCGTTTTGTGTTTGTTTCCTTATGATTCGTCTTTATTTTTATCTTTTTATATCACGATAAAGATATTTATCGGACATAATGTCGGACGGTCCTGAAGGCATCATTTTACGTGAAATCCTATTCCAAATAGTTCTTACATGGAAAAATCCCATTTCAATTTCCTAGATTATGTTTTCATAAAAATTGTCTTCTCTTAATTTTCTCCATGAATATTTACGAATTTAGCTTTATCTGCAAATTATTTGCGACACTTTGCGAGTGACAAGAAATGTAAATGCATGATTTTCATGCTCGTTAGCATAGCATTAGTTTCTGCATGTTTTACAAAATTTGGCACGCAGTACTGTTTTCAATTTTCAAGCGCAATTGGATCCTAAATCCTTGCGACACCCTGTGACAAATGGAGAATTGTTTGTTGTGACGTGTGACTATATGGAAAGGAAACCTGGCTTTACATTTAATCCAATTTCCAAACACCAAAATATGCAAATTCCATATCCCATTTTAACTTCTCGTGTGCGAAAAATTTAAACTAGGGTGAAAAGGGGTTAAAGCTTGTTACTAGGATGGAAGGGATTATTAAAAATCAATTATGTTGGAGCATTTTAATCCGAACAAAAACTGAAACAATGATGATTGTAATGCTCATGAAGGTGTTAACCAGTTCACGCCCCCCGGAATTATTTATAATTAACAGGCAAACCATATCATCGTTTCATTTTGCCGGGGGGTAGCGGATACAAACCAACCAAAGTCAAAAGATAAATTTATGATGATATCCTTGAAATTAAGATGAAGTTCTGTCTGCATTTAACCCCTGAAAATATGATGTTTTACGTTGTTTAGCAATGAGCTGTATGGTCTTTCCCGGGGTGAAAGGGTTCATGCTAAAAACCGTACCTAAAGATGCAATACAATATGAAGCTGAATTTCATATTCTTACATACCCGCAAAGAAAGTCTGACTTGTTCAAAAACGAATGAAGACTACCACAGAAGGGAGCAGCAAGAAGAGATTATTTGTACAAATATATTGATAAAATCTTCGTACCTGAATATGTGATGAAAAACCGACGTTTCTTGCTCAGCCCTTTCTTTAACGAGTAAAGAGGGAATTAAAAATCGAGCCGTTACAAGACAGGAAAATTACTTCAGAAATTAATGGGTTTCCCTGTAGCAAATTTATTTGTACCCAGACTCCAAAAGGTGTTCATCCATGCCATATAACAAGGTGTTATTATGCTATGCAAATCATCAGGATTACATACAGAAACTGAAAATTATATAAATCTTCATAAATCTTCGGACAGCTGCATTTTTAAATTCTTCAAAGTTTATTGAAAGTGTGCACAAATAACAAAAGTGCGTTGAGAAATCTCCTTACTAAACCAATGATTTATTAATGATAAAATGTAACCTCAGTGCTTCTTTTGACGTCCTTCAGGAGTATACACTTGTTTACTGTCAAACGTTTAATGAGCACTTTTAAAAACTGCAGTCCTGTGTAGAATCCCAATTAATTCAAGCCTTTCATAGCACACTATGGTGCAAAACAGGATTTTTGCTGTGATATTAGAATGGGGCTATGTCGCAGTGTAGTTACGTCGTTATATGAAATGAAATGAATTAGGAATCCAATGAAATAAGAATCAAATGAAATAGGAATCAAATGAAACTTAATATAATGTAATGTTATAAAAGACTTTTAATGCAAAATAACGTGAAATGGACTGTGATCGAGGGAAATGTAGTGCACTGTGATGTTGTGCAATGAAATGTAACCGTGATGCAATGTAAAATAAATTAACATTATTTAGCGCCATGTTATGTGCTATCAAGTAATAAAATGTAACGTTTTGTAATAAATACAGTGTACCATTAACAAAATGAAAACATGTAATATTGTGTATGGAAACGTCTTGGAAACAGTCAGTAGCAAATTTTGCAGGAATTACAGAATACTTCAGGGCATCAAATGATAATATTAGAAATCTTGAATTTTTCCGCAAATCTCACTAACCCTGTCTGTACTGGGGAGGGGGTTTTCAGCACCTTACTAACCAAATGATAACTACAACGCAACCGTTATGTTTAGAGCTCTAAAATCTTTTGACTTTCCTTGAAAATGAATAGTTGACAATTTAGTGCAGGTATTGAGCTGATTAAATTTGTCACGTGACCAGTATATGCCTATGTTTGGAGAGAGATCACCAATCTAGTTATAACTGACACAGTTAAGGTTTAATTCACATGAAATTAGCTCTTCATACATTAGTGTTTTTTATTTCCATCAAAGTTCGAAGCAGAAATGCCAATATTTTGATAACTTCCTTCTTTTGAAAACATTTTGCTCAGCAACAGGTCACGTGGCTAATCAAAATATAATAATGTAATTTATAGAGACAATAGATTGATTTTGTCATATGCCACGCTTCATACCATATCTTTATCAGGTGCTGAAATAATTAGGCGGCGAAATTGTTTAGATCTTTCACTGACATTTCAATAACATTAGGTGAAATACTTTTTGGGTCAAACAATATCAAGCGTTTTCTCTTATAAGAAACACAAGGATGAGATTTTGGGCCCAATTCTTTTGATATCTCAGAAATTACTTATGTTAAGTACAATAAAAAATATGCAGGCATCAAGCACTTGACCTGCAACACATTTTAAAGACGTTTTTCAGAAGTTTGCAAAAATCAGTCCAGAAATAATAACAAATACGGGCTGAAACTGAAGCTGTTCTTATTAATTAGAATAATAAATTAGGAAAATATAATTAGAAAAATATCTTGGAATTAAATTCAACATCCCTTAAGTTCCAGGGTTTCAAATTCATAGCTTCTGCAAAAGTTGAATTAAGTGGAGAAGAACTTTTACTAGATTTAGCATTTTTTCAAACAGGTACTAATTGAAACAGTTGAAACTTTGTTCATAATACATTTGGTATAATACATTCATACTCTATACTAACTTGGCTCTATCCGGACCTAGTACATATTTTTTAGTTTTCTTAATTTTTAGAGACAATTTTTAGAAAAAAAGAGTAAATCCTTAGAGACAAAGAATCTGTTTTTAATTTTAAACCATTTTATAGAGTAGCAGGTAGTGTAGGTCTTAGATCAGGTAGATAGACCTCTGAGATCAGGTTACCGCATTCATAGTACAACAGTTTCTTAATTCTATGGCGATTTTAGGGGGTTAGTTACTTAGTTTCTTATTTAAAGGGGTTACTTATAAAAACAAATGTGTGCAGTGTATTATAACAGCAGCTTTGCAAGCCTTTAAATTCAGCCACAGGGAGTAATTTCCATATAAGGATTAGACAGTCTTCTCTTGATTTCTTAACACTGAGAAACTGTCATTCAAGATCTATAGGGTTCACAGTTACTCATGGTGATAAAGTTTCCTTGTTGACTCAACCAATTCCAAGTAATTTGAATGTGATCTAGTGGTTGACACATTGCAAAACCTTTACTTTTGAAATTTTGCACAAGGCTTAAGTTCTTAAAAGAGTTTTTTGCAAGAAGATGGAACTCTAATATTGCACAATGGCTTGAAGATTTGATAATTTGACAGGCAAAGATAATGTTTTCATTGAAATCCAATGTGATGTTACTTTGGCAAAAGATATTGTCAAAAAGTGTTAGAATTAATTGATAATGTTCTACAACATGCAAATTGCAGGTAAAATACTGGTGAATTTACAGACCTATTTACCAACTGCATTTACTAGGATTTACTGTGCAAAGAGAAAGAGGTGATTCCCTCCCAAACAAAAGCAACTTGTGTGAAAAAGTAAGAATGAATACTTAAAATAAAATAACTATTTCAAAAACCCAAAATGGCAATTTTGCATTTACTGATGACTCTGTGTACATTGAAATTCTTAATGTTTGTCTCTGTTTTACCCATATAAAATTCAACGACAAGTATGGATACCATGACAATATTGTATATATATCACTATTAATCAAATTAAAGCATTGCAGAAAATATTGAAGAAATATTTCAAGAGTACAGGTCATGATTATATTTAAATTTAAGAATGCCAATAAACTTTTCTTTAAAATAAATAAAAATTTGTAAAATTTTTAAATTTACATTTAAAATTTATTTTAATATTTTACCAATAAAATTCACTTTAAAATATATAAAAATTTATAAAATTTTTAAATTTATATTTATAATTTATTTCAATATTTTACCAATAAAATTCACTTTAAAATTATAAGCTGCCTGTGTCAAAAATGGGTTATTGTGTGTATTATGTGGACATTATAATTTGTATACACACAGGATGTGGAGGGAAGATATGTAAATCCGGGGAGTCAGTATTCTTAGTTATGTAAGTCTGTTAGGTAGAACAATCCACAGCGAGGGGACAAACTTTATTTATAAGATTATATAAAAAATATATGAATACATCCTACACAACACAGGAAAAGCAGGAGCCTAACTAAGCCTAGGCAGCTCACAACAGAACAAAATATTTAATCAAGTTATTATACTATAAAATTGATTATAAACAATTAATTACAATAAGATACTAAATATGAAAGGATTAAAATGAGAATAAAATGATCAAGCTATTTTTAAAATGATAAAGAAGGAAAATGTGCATAAGCAATATGGTCATGCAATAATGAGTTCTAGAAAATTAGAGATCATCCTGGGGTGTACAACCGCCTCATGCATTGGCCCTAAGATGCAAATCCAGGGAGATACCAACCATATTGAAAATCTGTGGGTCTTACTCTTTCCATCTAGGATGTATGAATATTAAATGGTATGTCATCACGTGAGGTATTCATGAACAACTCCAGCTTAAATTTCATATCTATTAAATAATGAACAGATGTGTCGCTATTCTTTCTGAACCGTTTATTGCATAATTTGTTTTAATTCAATGTCAGAATTTTAATGTATCTTTCCTTTGAAGAAGCACATAAAAATCATTATACAACATTTTATTGGCTGAGGCACAGCCCTGCACCTCCCTTCGCCACAAAGGTCCCTCCAAAAAGTTTATCAACATTGGCAGTCATTCATTGCTCCAGATAACAATGCGTTGCTCATCCTCATAATAGATTTGATGAAGCATTTTCAAGTCACAGCTCATTTATTCATTTCACCATTGTTTTGTCACAAATAAAAGATCAGAAAGAACAACCAAAGTGTCAATCAAAGTGTCAATCAAAGATAGGGGGACGAAGCGGCCTAGGGGGACAAAGCGGCCTAAAAAGACAGGCTCTCTTTCTTGGGGCTGAAATTTATAATTTTATCAGTTTGTGCTAATTCTATCAAATTTCATTTTATTACTTCACAATTGCAAGGTTGAATGATATCATTGAGAGATCTTAATCAGCCAATTAAAAACATGAGCATCTCAAAAGATGCACAATCATGGTGCACCCACATGCCGCAAAACAAACCCGAGCCCAGCTATCCAAATGTCTGAATAAAATTTTCTGAGAATAATCGTGAATGGTTTGTCCTAAATGAAGCAGCCAATGAATATGGCCTAAATGAATTATACGAAGAAGTAAAACTTCCAGTGATTGTGCTGTCTCCATTCCTGATGAAAGATGGCAAATCAAATCTTTCCGTGTTGTACTTTTCTAATCAAATATTATGACAACAAAGGCAACAATTTGAGAGATCAATCAACTTGTCAATACACAATCAACCCGTGAAATCTAATCGTGTAGACAATTTTATCCACAAAACAACATAATTGAACACAATACTGATGCAAATCGTACCAACATGAAACGCTATTTTAACAGCAGAAATCAGAAATATTTTTGTTTCAAGGCCGTATCAAGATTAACTGTCACAGGAAATGTTTCCAACACCGCCATTCGGACAAATCAAATCTTGACTGTGAGATGAGCGCTTTGTCCTAACAAAGCAAAGTTAAGTTAGCACTTATTATTTACAAATTATTGCGGGTATCTCAACTTTGTAATAAAACAAAAACTGTCTAGTTATGCCTGTACAATAAGGACATCATGGAGCTTCAATTTGTGATTAAAAGAACAACTGTTTATGCATTTTTCGACTTTCAAATTTCGTCTCAAATTCAAGATTTCGTCTCACTTCTTTGAATTGGATCTTTCAAATTCAGACGTGAATGAATAATCAGATATCGGCTAAAATGCCATCAAAACAATTCCACTCACCTTTTCAATTAATCTTTCGACGATTTGTAAATGAAATTTATCGACTCTAATGTTTATTTTGTTACGGATTTACTGACGATTGTATGTTAAACAGAAACACTTCTCCAGACATTTAGGATAATGAGTTCTCAAAGCGCCTTTGCTGGATCATGCTTTTCCGAATGCAAAACAGGGACACGCGGGCTCGAGGCTCTGATTGGCTAATTGAAACAATTAACCAATCAGACTTATTCAATTTCAAACAATGCGCATCAATGTCAAACAATTAATGTCAATCAAAAGTTAATTTGTGAAAAAGTTTCTTTCAACAGCAACAGCGCCGCGGCTCTTCACCCTACGATAAAGCCGACACGCACACACGGCCATTTTGGCCACAAATATTGCACAGTCATCGATCATCTCCTCGACACGACCAAATGTATTTTCACGTGACTAAAAACATTTCAACATTTCTTTCTAGAAAATAACTGAGAAATTTTTTGCCATGTCATTCAGGTGGATTAGTGCATATTAGGATGGATAAAATAAATAATAAGATTTTCATCGGGTGAGTCATTTTTCAAAAAATAAAGAAATTTCCTATTTCGATTTCCGTTACAAAAAATTGTTTGTTTTCCTAAGACAAATTTTAAAAATACTTTTAACAATTAACATGCTCACGTGAAAGCAACGCAGCTTTGCGATGCAGGGCTTAAATCAACATGTTGTACACGTTTTTTATAAGAAACTCACTGAACCCCACAAAAATTTAAAAAACTTTTACAGTGAATGAAAAATTGCCAAGAAACTTTTGAAATTTTTCATGAAGATTACATAATGCTTAATGATTTTAATTGAGTGGTCATTATGTTAGATGATTGATTCAGTGAAGAATTTTTTATCCTGTACAATATATGTATGCCCAGTTTTTGTAATGATTTTGTTGAAAGAAAGAATGCATAATAAAAAACCAAATTTGTTACATACAATTAAGAAACTTTAAAGAAACTTTTACAAATGAAAATTGTCGAGAATGGTCCAAAATTAAGAAATTTTCACCAGTGCAGCCTTCGCCAGGTGTCTTATGAAAAACTCTAGAAGAAACACGAAAGATATTAAAAATATAGAAAAGAAATACCAGAAAATAGAAGACAATAAATAAACTTTTTTTAACTATCCAGCACATGGGTTCAACCAGTTGTGCCCTTGTGTTTTGACCAAGGACTGGAATTCTATAATGATAATGGCGAGTGGGAAGAAAGATCAATTTGAGTGTCTTAAAATTTTTAGAAGCTTGTAAGGGGTCTGTGAAATGTTTAGATTCAAAAAGGAGGGTCTTTCAAGAAACCTGTGACTGACTAGCGGAGTCTATAACTTCATTGGAAGTTAATTTTTGCTCTTATTTTTTCTCAATAGTTTTGCAATATTAGCAAACCATAAGGCAATTGCATTAACTAAATATGCTATGATATATATGGGGTGACCCAAAAAACGTGGGATGTTTGCCTGCTTATATCTTTGCTAAAGAGAGGGCAATTTGAATATTTGAAGACATTGTGGGTAGATGTAACGTTAACTTAGATTTTAAAAAAGTTATTTGATTAAAATGCTATTTTAAAGCCAGAAGTGATTTTGTTGGAAAAGGAACTTTAGAGAAACTGGTCCGTCTATTTCTACTTTATTAATATAATGGAGGTTTGTTGTTGTCCCGTTTAAAAATAATGATGCAAGGTAATGCCGGGACCACTATCTCCAAGAATTACTGGCTGCTTTATGAAGATTACTTTTTAAATAATCACTCATAAAAGAGACAGACTGGTTTAAAATTCAGTCATTTTTAGACATTAACAAAGGGGTTGATGCCCCTTAGCCCCTCTAGCTCTAAAGTGCTAATTAAAATACCGTGTGACCCAAACATGGTATATAGATATATATATTTTTTCTTTCCCTGCATGTTGTGTTATTAGGCACCCCCTGCTCACCGGTAGAGCCAAAAACATCAAATTATTTTGAAAGCGACGTCCGAGGGACAAAATTAGAATATGCGATACGACTACCACCTGTGGGAATAGAGAGTTTACATTTTGAAAGGATTGACGGAGAATTGATTCAACTTCTCTCTTGTGAATTGTTGCACCGAATCTTTCCATTAAATGTAAACTCCCTATTCCCACAGGTGGTTGGACTTTCAAAAACGTGGAACACAGAAAACAAA
>JAYJMH010008996.1:0-24341 GCA_036873815.1 Phacellophora camtschatica
AGCCATTGGGCTTATATTGCATCATTTTTTTTTTTGCTTAAAGTCCGAAAATCTTGAATTTTCGCTCATAAGTCCATTTGGATAAGGAGTTTTCGCTCATTATATGCGGGGTAATAGGGTACACAATTTACACAGCTTCATCGCCGAAATTAGAAGAACATTTCAATGCAGCCAAAGAGCCGTTCAATAAATAGCCAAACGATAGAAAAGTTACTTACAACACTTTCCTCCGCAGGGAGTACGTTGGTGAGCATGTGTGGCTTTCTTAATCGTTTACTCTATAAACTACAATTGCAGAATAGCCTCCAAGAAAGAGAATCCCTTACCCTATTTGTTTAATGACTATTCAAACAACAACGAACAAAATGTTTAGATAATATGAAAAAAATGCATCCTTTTATGTCACTAAAACAATATAACACTGATGAACAAACTTGTATGGTTTAAATTAATAAATTAATTTAAACTCCATGTGGAGCAAAATAGGTGCTTCAATAAATTAGCCTTCATTTAGATCAAAATATTGTCTGTATATAGTATATTTTATACAGTCTCCACGCTGGGTACCGTGAAAGTGGGTGCCGTTTTAGGTTATGCGTCGTGCAACTTTCTGCCATTGGAAACTAAACCATATTGACATCCGACCGCAATCATATACTAAGACTTCAAGCACAGCGACGGCGCGTCGTGTTAAAAAAGCACGCTGCATGTTTCTTTGTGACACGCAAAAAATAAGTCAAATATGACTGTTTACCTCAGCAATATCGATAAGGTATTCTCCGTGTATCTCACATGACGCAGAACACGTTATAATTAACAGCAACTAGAAAAAAAGTCAAAATGCTTTTAATACACTTCTAAACAGTTAAATAAACAAGCAAATAAAAATCAGACACCAGATCAATCGATAAAATAATTATTATCATCATCAACACCAATTTACTTATGTAATACACAATCTAAAAGTATATTATGCTTTCATTTTATGCTACCAAAGAACAACTGACGCTTAACTATCTTGGGCCGCTATTACCATTTGTATATTACGTAGGCATATTACACTTTTAATCTAAACCTCTCTCCCTGAAATCATTCATAAACATTCTGTAAATAGCAACATTTTAAGCAACCTTTGCAAGTGTTATTCGGATTAGTTTAGTTTAACGTAATTACGTTTTTTGCATTTAATCACATTTTCAAATAAAAATCTGAATTTAACAGTCTTTTTCTGAATGAAATTCGGAAGATTTTCTTTTTTCTCACTTGTTGGTGCTGCGTCCACATTAACTACGATATGAAAACGGAATTTTGAGTTTGTTTCTGCCGGGTTACCCAAAAAATTTCTCTGCTTGCAGTGATATCGCTTAAAATCCGCGGTGCTACTAATTTCAAATTGTACATAAAACGATGTCCGAACGGCAAACTTAGAGTTTGGGATATCATTCAGTCATTTGCGAATAAGTTGACCATTCTAAAACTGGAAAGTAAAATTTCTCTAATTCCTGAGAATTCAAGTCAATTTGAAGGAATGAAATTCATTTCCAGTCCACATTTTGACACTAAAACAGCCTGTTTGCTTGCTTTTCAAATGTTAAACTCAAAAGTCACCAATAAAGGAATTATATATGTTGTTTTAATGTCAAAACGTGAATAGGGTATAAATGATGCTTCTTCAAAATATCAAATGAAATGTTTACAGAGCATGCGTTTGTTGGAATTTACTGTATCACTCAATACTTCAACATTTCTATAAACTAAATGTAAGATTAACAAACATCAAAAACCAAAAAACCTAAGAATACCTTCATGACTTCAACTTGTATTTCATCAGAGAAAGTAGGAGTAGCAATGATCGTATTAAGGAATTGCACAGGAAGCTGATAATCGATGCCTTCTTCACCAGTTGTTCGAAATCTGTCATCTGACATTAGCTTCTGCAAAGAAAAGAAAAAAACCGCATATGCAATAATGAATAACACTATTCGTCAGATTTTAAGTTACATCACAGGAGTAACAAAAATTGGTCTAGAAATAACAAACAATACTTAATGTATGTAATGCATTACGCTGATAGTAGTCGTGTCCTCTGGAAAATAAAAATTGATCTTCCAGATGGTTCGGGCAAAAAACAATTAAAACTAAACTCTTGTGGTAAACTGTAACAAAAATAAAACGGAAAAAAAAAACATATTATTTTTGTCAAAAAATGCAATAGTAGAATAACACTGGGTGGACTAAAGAATAATTCATGAGTTTGAAAAATCACTAAAATTTAATTTTGTTACGAATTCCAAAAATTTGCATTAACGTGAAAAAGAACAGCCGTTATTTTGGTGACATGAAACCTGATTTGAACTATGCTTTTGCAAAAACGTTGTAATTCAAATAAAAATATACTAATTTTTAATGGAGCATATCTTGCCGGGTGTCGCAGAAGAAAGGCTACACGTTTGGAAAGCTATTGTGGAAGATTTATAACTTCAATATTTATGTTTCTGATTGCATTTCATAAAATAGACTTCAACTTAAAGTTAGATACCTTAATTGACAAAATCCACTGAATAACAGATGAGTTATGCTTAATATTAACCAAAGTTTAGGGTTTCTTCAAAACCAAATATTACCGTTTCCGTTCTATTGCTGAAAATTGGTTTTTTTATGGCAAAGAAGCTTGGAAATTAACATTTGAGCAATATGAATGAGCGAATGGCAACACAAAACGATACATTGAAATTAATTGCTGGTTGAACGTAATGAAACTAAGAAAACATGAAAAACAGCTCATTCTCTGACTTGGTCAAGGTGGATAATTGTTTTTAATGTGCTGGTTAAATATTTGACCTTATTCAAATTAATTTAGCCCTTCCTGTACTTGGCAACGCACAAATAAGCCTGGTTGGTTGAACACTCAAATTGTAGTGACTTTTTAAACGCCAGAACTTCATTTGGTCCACCTGGTAATTTTATAATTGCAAATTATTACCTGCAAGCCAGTCAGGGCCAGTGTTGATAGTTTTGCAGACCTCGATTCCAACGCAAATTTGAATGGCAGCAAGCATTGTTGTCTGCAATAAAACAATACCGTGAAGAGTAATTATTTATATTTTTAAAAGCCGAATAAAAGACGCACAATCCTTTGATTGCACTTGTGACTTTTGTAAAACATATATCCAAAATGTTAGCTACGTATGATACAGTCACTCATTTATATCATATTTTTAAAATAAATTTGTATACTCAACCATTACTTACGTTATTTTATATCTTATTTACTAGTTGGTATAAATTAGCTGCATGGTATTATTTTAATATTTATTTAGCTATGATGTAAACCAACTACAAAGAAAGAATAAAAAAATTATTATCATTTGAAGTTGAGTTGAGAACGGACAGAACGATAGATGGTAGACACGACAAACGTTCTGTCCGCATTGAATAATACAATGGAGTTCCGCATGTGAAACAACCTTATAAGAAACTGAGACCCTACTTTCTGAACAATAGATTTAACAACAACATATTGTTTGTAGACAATAGTCTGGTTCCAAAAATGTTATTTCTAATCTACGGGACTCTTCTGCAATGCTGGATGGACTAAATGTTGCTAAAACTATTTCTAAAACATAAATTTCAAGATCTATTAAGCAACGTTTGACAACGTCTGGATCTTGCCTTGTTGATCATATCCGAAAATTGATTTTGAAGTTAAAATGAAATAGAGTGAGGTTTAAATCTGAACAGAGTAATTAACTTTACAAACTTCAGTCATTTAAAAGATGATTTCTGCAACTATGGTGAAGTTTTCATTCTCAAAGACGATGCAAAAAGAACCACTGTTAGAAGAACAGTGAAGACAATATACATGGCTAAAAATGTTGGCAAAAAGTTCCTTGCAAAATGGTCTCCAATAGAAATAAAGTGGCAAAACGTCGTGTTTTTCAAATAAATATGCTCCAGTTTGTTCACCACAAAGCAAAGTACAAAAAAACAGAGCAAACTTGAATGTATTACCTCGCCAGCCTTTTTATAGTTTTAAGCTCACACAATTATACATAGTAGTCTCCCAATAAATTTTCGAAAGAATTGCTGACAAATGTGGGTGTACGAATCGTTAAAGTTAACTTTACCTCATTTCGTGTGGTTCCAGTCTTGATTTTCCATTCTTGGATTCGTACAAGTAATCTAAAAAATAAATACAATCAAGTTATGAAACTTAGCATCACAGCACAGAATAAAATCACAACAAATTATTCTCCGTGTCTGTAAACGCCAAAAAGTTACGAGAATAGTAAATAGAAAAGCGACATTCCTGAACCCAAGTTTTCCTAAAGCTTATTTTCCACTGACTGACGGGAAATTCCGCGCGCAGAGTTAAATCCTATCTAGCAGCTGTCTTGAGGAACAAAAATTGGAAGCAATGTTGATTTTGTTTGCTCGAAATGTATTTGTTTAAAGAAATTAGTCTGCCAAAAAGAGCCAAAAAAATACAAACGATTGATTTTTGTCATTAACATCACTAGTCCCTTTGTATAGCTGTTATCATCGTACATGTAATCTATGCGTTATCATAAAAAAAACAGCCTGTAAAATATGTAGACCAGTCCTTGTTGAATTAAGAAACTGTCGCACACGCGAAAAATAGTTGACTTGTTGAAATATTGAAATAAAAAATTCCGGGAAGGGCTGATTAATTCTTGTAAGCCTTGATTTATCTGTTTTTACACATGTATTCTTTTATTTTAATATTTATTTAATTGTACTTATTAATTTGTAAAATTGTATATATATTGCATGGCCCCCTGTAAATCAGTTCTTAACTGAAGGGCTACCATGCCTAAAAAATTGAAAATGAAATTGAATATCTCCCATCGCGTAGTTGGAAACTTGTTCACATATAAAATTTTGATCACAGAAATTGTTGCAGAAATTGTTAAAAATAACGTCCAGTATTCATTATTTTCATAACGTGACTGCAGGGGTTAATATTCTTCGCAATTTTGTTGGAAATGACATTGGGGGGAAATTGAAAATCCGACAAGAATATTGAGCCCTGCGTGACCGTGAATATTTTTGGTGAAAAAATTGTAAATTTTGGAGCATTCAAAACACGTTTGATAGTAAACTCCCCCCCCCCCCCCTCTTTTAAAGAAACATTAGTTCTGACTTTGGACAGTTTCTGTAAGCTGAGGAGAGTATCTTAAAGCTTAAGGTTAGGCCACGCCACATCATTGTAAAGTATAAGCAAAATATAAACAGTAAGGAACCACTCACATTACTAACAAATAACGCTTGGCGATATTATTGGTTCACTTATTTAATTAAAATTATAATCGAGTTCTTTTTTAACCGAACGATTTCAGTCTAACTTCTGTAACTGAACTCGCACTACTTTGTATATCCCTTGAAAGCTTTAGAACAATTTTGTATATCCCTTGAAAGCTTTAGAACAATTTTGTATATCCCTTGAGAGCTTTCTGATCTAATTTGTATATCCCTTTAGAGCCTTCTGATCTATTTTGTATATCCCTTGAGAGCTATCTGATCTACTTTGTATATGCCTTGAGAGCTTTCTGATCTATTTTGTATATCCCTTGAGAGCTATCTGATCTACTTTGTATATCCCTTGAGAGCTTTCTGATCTATTTTGTATATCCCTTGAGAGCTCTTAGTGTTGATTTAGCTACGGTTGTCTTGAAAACTTGCTATTTTAAAAAAAAAGTTTCATTCCCTGTGAAAGTTCGAGATAGCGCAGCGGGGTTCAACTGGGTTCGTAAATCAACCATGAAAACAAGATTAAATGTAATTGATAAAAAATCTCGACATCGACAGTCTAAAACTAAAAAAGCTCGAACATGCGTGTACGTCAGCCAGAAAATGGAAAAGGAATTTACTAAGATTGCAAATCAAATCTTTTGTTCTTGTAACCTCGGCAAGGCTATACGGGTACTCGTGACAAAAGTAAGAGATTCTCCTTCAAGAGAATTCAAGCGTTATTCACAAACAACTAATCATCACATATTCAAAAATATCTCTCGATAAATTAACTTAAATTAAATCAAATGAATTTGCCGTAACGCTCATACCGTTAGCCGTAACGCAAGCTTCCTTCAAGTGCTTCAATCGTGCCGACGTAGCGTCTCTCGAAATCTCTTCCAAAATATCCTCCATCGTGCTAAAAAACTTCGAATCAATCCTTTCGAATTATCCTGGCGTAAACTCCATAGTAATTTCGACGATTCATCTCAATGTTAATTCGATAAATTTTTCATCAAAAAATGAGTAAAAAACAACAACTTTTGTCGAAACGAGAGACAGCGCAAGAATATTCAAAATTGTTGTCAAAATTCGCGTGTCCAGTCAAGCAGGGAAAGTTACCGGTGATCTTTCCGATCTTTCAGTTTACGTCAAGGTAGTCTTATTCATCGCGTATCTCGATCGCGCGGGTTACATTAGTGTTTAGGAATAAAGAGTTGACCTGCAACTGCCTTCCGGTCGTCGAAAATGACAAGCAACGCATAAATTCAACTTTTATCAACCTCGATCCCAAGATCAGCATGATGGAAAGTTTTGGGGTCAAAGTTGTACTAACATTTCAAGCATAACGAGTCTTTTGAGTTGATTAGACTTCTTACATGTTCCTTATTTCCCTGTGTTCTTTCGTAGTGTTGGCATCACTCAGGTCAACATGGAATCATAATCAAACATATGCAAACCATGGACTGAAGATATCTGCCTCGAATTCGTTTATTTTTTCAGGAAATATTGATTTTTTCTCAGAGATATAAGCCTCGTTTCCACGCACGCCAAAAAGCCTATTCCGCTGGGCATGAAAAATTGTGACTACAGTGTTTGTTTTGACATAAAAATTATCAATCAGAAAAAAATAAGCTGTAAATTTCTGGCCACTGTCTGGCTGTTGGTTACAAGAGATCTCACCCAAAAGGGCTGTAAATTCTCCATGAAATCAATCTAGTTGTCCTTGTAAACAATGTGGTAATCAAGAAAGTTGGTCGCTCTGAGAGTGCTGCGAAAATTCCTAACATGCGAGAGTATCACGAAAATATTAGCGCCTGAATCTCTCGCACTTTCTTTACCAACAGTAAAGTTGGGTTTTGTCAGAGAACAAAAAAGGGGCAAAAACTCTTAAAATGCTGACACCGAAGTTATAATGGCATTCAAAGTGCTAACACCGAAGCAATTTGTTTTATAATTAAACAGTAATAGTACGTATTTATATTATGTACCAAAATTTGTTGCCAATGAAACAGCAATTTCAATGCCAGCTTTAGTGGAAAGCAAACGGTTCCATTGAGTTTATTTTAAACGGCATTCAACTACAATGCGTTATCAATCATCCATGGGAATTTAGAAGCCAAAATATTAGTTGCAGACAATTTCCTACCGTGTTAATTGAATCATTTCGTTGTCTTTTCAATCCTCTTTCTGTTGTTTTGTTGTCTTGCCTATGTAATTTGTTTCTGCTGTTTTGCAATTTACTTGTGATGTTGCGACGTTGCGCGGGTGCCACGCAGTTCGAAGAATTGGAATTAGGAAATTATATGTAACTGTTTTGGCGTCCGAATTATGAGGCCCCGTTCACATTGCTCCGTTTTTGTTCAAAAGCGGAGAGAACAGTATCCGTTTTTGTGAAAGTGTTCACACTGTTCCGCACAAAAACGGATACTTTTCTCTCCGCCTTTGAACAAAAACTGAGGCTTTTGAAAACGTTGTCAAAAGTGGATAGCCACAGAAACGGAGGCTTTTGAAAACGCACTGGAGCAATGTGAATGCACAAAAATAACAAAAACGGAAGTTTTTAAAAACGCTGCAACGGCAACAGCAAAAAGACAGCGCGCCAAAATTGTATGAAATTGATATCAAATGGAGCAATGTGAACACCCAAAAGCTTGGCTGCGTTTTTGCTTCACAAAAGCGGATAATAATAAAAACGGGGCAGTACGAATGGGGCCTAAGAAACCTGGCCGAGGCTCCACTAGTGAAAGTTTCTTAATTTTGGACCAGTTTCTTGATTGCATATTTAAAACTTGAGTTTTTTTTCATCATGCATAAAGAGTAGAACTTGGCATGTCTGCGTATGGAGCAAACATATGTTACTGCAAGTAAGTTGTTCGGCCACAGAGGCAGCTTAACTATTTTTACCATTTACCCAAGTGTTAACGCTTGTGCTTATTGACAGACCGCGAAAGGATGAACAGCTAATTTGGCTCTGGGGTTTGTAGTTTAAGTTGCCACAACTGAATTCGAATTTGCGCTTTCGTAAGAACTTGACTTCGTGACGCTTAGGGACGACGCTTAGGGACGACGCTTAGGGACGACGCTTAACGACGCTTAGCTGACTATGCGGCAACTAAATAATATCCTCCCACGGAAGAAAAATGTTTTCCTTGCTGCGAAAAGATTTAATTTCAGTTGCCGGGCAGCCAAATAACCACTAATTGAGCGTCGTTCGCAACAGGAACAAGTTGACAAAAAACTAAACGGCGATGTCATGAGCAAGGAAAAACGAAAACACAAAAGACATGTGTAGTTATGAGGTGTCTTTTTGCTCCCTCTCTCTCTTTCTCTCTCTGTTATCTTAGTCTTAGTAGTTTGGAGCAAATACGGAGCTGCAGTTACAGTGATACCAAAATATTAGGATGGGTTTTCAACATCACATGATGTCCTTATTTACAATCGATCATCCGTCAATTTAGACTATTGTTCGTGTATAAGCAAATTAACGCAAATAATCGGCTAATAAATCTTACAAGCATGACACAAACTTCCCTTTAAAAAGTATCTCTTTTAAGTAAGTATCTCTTTTAACTAAGCAATAATTATAATTTATTCATCTAACTTTACGCAACAAATGAAATTAAATCACAATAACATACCAAACAATATAATAACTGAACTTTCGTAAAAATGCATTTTATAGTAGCCAATTGAAATTCAAAAGGCCCAAAATTCAAAAAAATCAAATAAAAGTGAAATTAATTTAAACTTAATTCTTTGTTTTTCAAAAGATCGCTTGATCTTTGGACCACTCTTCAGAACAGTGCAGTGTCCTGAAGACCAGTTGGGTACACGACCCACCGTATGACGGAGGGTCCCACCACTGACATTTTATAAACCCAGCCATCTTTAAAGTCCAAATTTTTGTGTTTACCCAACATTAATGTTGAGTTTCATTCCAAAACAGTAATAATTAAGGACAATTTCTAATATCAAAAATTATACCAATGTTTAGAGAATTTACTGCCTTCAAACCCATCCTTATCAGCGGCTGAAACGTGCACTGATATACGGCCTGGGCCCTAAGACCGTCTGGTCCTCAATTATTATTACCAACTACTAGTACTGACTAGAATAGAGTTAAATAAATTTAATTTACTTACAAGTCTAAATTTATAATTTTAGCAATTCGCCCAATAATTTACAAAAAAAACGTTTACAGGTTTGTCTTTCTGCTTATTTTTCGTGTATATGTTTTCGCAAATTAACTCAAAATCAACTCAATTAGACAGCAACAAAATACAACAATGCTCAAAATTATATTATGAATTTAATGAGTACGACATTGTACAGAAGACCCCTCCGCTCCCCCTTCTTCGTCGCTATCCCCATCACGGTCCTCGATTCTAGCTCTATATCCCATATTCATAAGCATAACTTCTAACGGATCTGCGTTCATTCGCTTCTGATTCGCGCGGACAAGACTTTCAAGTTCTTTTTCTCGTCGAGGATCCTTCATGACGTTATCCTTGTTTTGAGGGGCCCACAGGCGCACGACAGGATCAATGCCGCTTGTAGCTAATAAACAAACAGAAGGATGCGGTTGCAAGCAATTTACAATTGATTCGTCACCATGCCAAGCCTCGACAAGGTTTGTCGTCGCACGGTTCCACAAAAACATGCATCCACAATCGCTGCCCGCAACAATGAATTGACCGTCCTGACCAAAGAAGTTCGCTTCTTTTATGTCCGTAGTTGTATTGCACGCGCCAACAAACCTTTCAGTATAATCATGAGCCTTTTCCTGACGCAAGCGCTCCGCTTCTGAAGGTGCCGGATGCGGTCTTTTTCGTCGTCGCTTTGAAACACTTGATGAATTGCTGCTGGATTCTTCGTTGTCTAAAACATAAGATCTTATAGTTACTTCACTGAATCAAATTAAAAACTAAACCATTCGGTCTGACAAATATTCGGTTACGAATGTCCAAAATGCAGCAGTAAAAGTAAAAATAAACTCAATTAAATTTCGAAATAACGTCAAACCGAAACGTTTGAGAACCTTTATTCTAAAATTTTCATAAAATAGTTTTGAAAAATGCTGTTTTGAAAAATGCTTGTGAGCAGATTGACCCCCTTCATTTCAATAACTTTGAAATTCTATATGCCCCAAAAATAAAAACATTTGTTAGGCTCACCTCCAAAACAAATGGTTCTCATATGTGAGTTTTTACTGCATTGTTAACTCTCAGTGTTCTAGAGTGTGTCCTTTTTACAAATCGAGACATATTTAGGGTATTTTAAGATTTCTCAATGTATGTATCTTCATATATTTGACAAATATACCTATACGCTGTGCCAAGTCATAAGCTATTTATGCAATATCATGTTGTAGAGGAAATATACAAAATTATACACTGTACATAATAGTATTCCAAATCCTGAACATGAATTTCTACCATGTTTTGGAGTAAAATCACAAATGAGTATACCCTGTTGTGTTGGAGTAAAATCCTAAAAAGTGTACCCTGGTCAGTGGCACGTACCCGTACCCAAAAAATATTGATTACCCCCCTCCCCCCTTCCCCAATACAAACCAAATTCAAAAGAAATGAACTTATATAATATAACTAATATAACGTTCTGTCCATATTTAATATAACGTGATTTGTCTCTTGAAAATAGTATTTGGCTAGCAATGATTCATATAGGCCTTCCAAGGGTGAAATTGTTAATGGAGCATAAAAATGTAAAAATGTCCATATACCGTCGCTTTCGCTAACAGTTGACGCTCTGATGTCTCGTTCTAGTTTCTTAGTCGAGTACCCATCTGCTTGTTCAGGAAATTTATGCTTGAAGTCGTTTAGGCAAGTTATAGCTTCTTGGTACCACTGTAATTCATACAAACAGCGTGCCTGTCTGTAATGGGCTTTGCTGTGTTCTGGATCTAACCGAAGAGCAGTGTGACAATCTGACAAAGCAGAGTATATATCACCTTCCCTTGAATGAAAGAAAGAACAGAAATAAAGCCTTGTTGCTGATACATACCTAGTATCCACTTACTATTAAAAACAAGACTTTTAAACAGAGGTGTGACAAACTGACAAAGCAGAGTATATATTACCTTCTCTTGGATGAAAAAGAGCGTTGCTGTAAAATGTTGAATGCGTAAATTTAGCTAAAAATCACAAACAGAAAAGAAACCGAAGCGTGTCATCACAAAGAATTCAACGTCCTTTCCAAGAATATTTCGCAAGCAAAATCCTACAATCTGTATTCACTCTGAAGAAGCCCTGAATGTCGGGGCGAAATATAAGTTTATAAATTAATTCGTTTGTCTTCTTTTCACGCCGTTTTGCGGAGTTACTGTTCATTATTATTTAAACTCCCATCGCCGAAAGCATCTAAACAGATCCGACGTGCAGCACTGTCATCGTGGACTTTACTAAATTACTATAAAAACGTACAATCCTGGTTTAGACAACAAAAGTGATTCAGACAACAAACACTTTCAGGTCATCTTCATAGATGTCTTTAGAAATTAATCAATTTAGACCCAAAGCCCCTTCCCCCTTATTCAGTGTTAGTGCAAATGAACTGGTATTGGGTGCAGACTTGCAAGATCATATTCAGAACCACCAACGTTGAAACAAGGGGAACGGAGAGGGGAGGGGGGTCTGAAGAAAAAATAAACGATTTTTGGGTGACTGTCTATAGAATTTTGTCCAGGATCGTAGCTCAACTTTTTAGTGGATTTCCATAATTTATTTCCAAATTTCGAAGTGTATTTTCATCATTCAAATCCCATGAGGTATTCTGGCTTTCCGAATCTAGAGAGATTCGATAGAAAGTTGATCCAGGATTCTACTTTTTCACTCGAGCAAATAAAAAAACAAGAAAACGTAACGGTGGTTATCGACTGGCTACACTTTAGTTGGGACTTGTGTAACAAGTCTATCAATGGTGGTATTTCCTTTTGAGATATAGTACCTAGAACAAACTAGAAATAATTTCACTTGAAACAATTGTACTTACCATCCACGTTTCAAAAGAGCAGCTGCCCTGTTTGCATACAACAATGCACTCGAAGGCGCCAATTCTAATGAATGGTTATAACAAACGACAGCTTGGTAATAATTCTGTTTTGAAAAGTACTCATTCCCAGATACCTTTAGCTCCAAAGCCTTGTTCGATAATTTCTGACTATTCAGTCTTTTTGAGTACCGATATATATCGATGTTAAACCCAATAGCCTCGTCAGCTCCTCTACTTTCCAACTCAATGTCTGCACTAATATTGGAAGTATCGTCTTCAATCATTTGCGGGATATTAATTTCTTGAGACTCTGTGTGAGGAGCAGCAGCATGATGTCGTCCCGCAGAATACCTTAGCGCCACTCGGGGATCATTGATATCAAACAGATACGTGTGCTCTCCGCCTAGATTTGCTAGTAATTCGCGCCCATCAGGGCTGAACGCTAAATACGTGACAACATAATGCCGATATTTCTGCGGGTGGTCTCGTCCATACCTCTGCGGAATGTGCCCAGGACAAAAGTAAGATACGCAGCCAGGAGGTGGAGCAATTTCGTCAACCTTGCGTCCATTGCTCTTACCGCGAGCATCGTGAATACTGTGAAGTGATAGCATACGCGTGTCATAAATGCGCGCGAAAGGGTCACTTGATCCGACGGCAATAAGCTCTGGTCGTGTTGGATTGACTGCAATGCATTTCGCTTCACTCGATGTCGCAACGTGAGAATTTAAATTTATTATTATATTCGAACAACGACTGTTCTGGGCACATGAATGTGGCTGACGAAGATCAAATTGCCTAAAATAAAAATATGGTTCTTCAAACTTGACAGAGCCTGCAACTAAGAAACCACTTTGAAAATCTGGTTTCCTTAATATTTTGGCAAAATACATGGAGTTAGGCTGATGTCTGCTGCCAATAATGTCACAGAAAAGTCATACGAATGTTCCCCTATTATCTGAAACAATTTCTATCATCTAAATTAACTTTTTGAATCAATTTTCAAAAATAATTTGTAAACTTTTGCACAGAAACCTGCTGTTTCTTATAAGGCAGTATCTGCACATCACCATAAAAACACATAAACAGTGAGGTCCATTAAGCGACAGAACGTTAAATTCACTTACACAGAATATCTTCAAATTAGCATTTAAAGAGTCAAGAAGGATTAAAAAGACCAGCAGGTTTAGGTTCTAGAGGTAAACGTTATTTTCAAAAGGCTGCAACAAACTGAATTTATACTTTTGTCAATTTTTCAAGAATTTTAAGCCATAACTCAGTGCATATTTATACATTATGCTTATGCTTATGCTTATGATTATGATTATGATTATGATTATGATTATGATTATGATTATGATTATGATTATGATTATGCTTACGATTATGATTAGATTATTGTTATTAGGGCGACACTTCGATCAAGAGATTGGTTTACAAGAATGAATTTCACTCTTACAAGGATGAATTCCCTCCATTAAACTTACGATCTAAAGATGAATTACAATGAAAAAATAAAAATAGTTATACAATATTTACAAAGTAAAATCAGTTGAGTAATGAAAATAATCAACAAAAACTAAGTTAAAAGAAAAGAAATAGAAACTTTAAACACTTTGTTTAAAATCATTCAGGGATGATGACTGCCTTGCCGTAACTTAAAAGCTGTTCCATGTTTTTGTGCCCCTATATAAAAAACAATTTTGCCCAATTGAAGATTTTTCTTTGGTAATCTAAGGTTAGTGGCTGTGTTGCGCAGGCAACAAGAACTGCAGGCAAAGTTTTTTGTGAAAGATTTGTTCATGTATGCTGGAGCAAGATCATTTACTGATTTGAAGACCGTTAATTTTGTTTCATTAAAAATTAGTTCATCGATGGTCTTCTAACCAAGACTTTGAATGAGTGGTCTGGCTAAGGTGTCAAAAATGCTACTTGTTAGTGTCTTATTTTGCAGGATATGTAGCTGATTTAGTTCGTTACTGCCCCACAATCTCCAGACTGAGGAGCAATAACGTAATTAAGGCTCCATAATACTCGTATATAACGTTTTGAGAGAATCAATTGCAAGAATCTTGTTGGGATGTTTTAAGATACAAATGGCTCTAGATACATTGGCAGAGAGAGCTTACGTACATTCTTTCAGTTCAAATTATTATAAATTTTTACTCCATTTAGGTATTTAGTTTTTTGACAAATATCAAGCATACCACCATGAATTCTCAAATTCAAATGTTCATTGGCATTGCTCATTGCTCTGTTTTGGTTTAATGCAGATTAGCATAGATAGAGACTTACCGAAATTTAGTGACAGCTTATTGCCTTTTAACCGCGAGTCAAGATGTTTTAGATCTTCATTAATAGCCTCACTCAGTTGATCAATGTTATTTGATTACAAACAGAGGCTGATATCGCCAGCATATATGGAGACAGTAGAAGATTGGACAGCAGTAGGGAGATCGTTAATGTAGATCAGGAAAAGAAGTGGTCCAAGGCATTAGCCTTGCGGAGCAAACAGCAATTTCAATATTCCCCACGCACTCCCTAATCTATTCGGTCTACTCTGCAGTAGTGTTGTCTGGTAGAAAGATATGTAGTTTGTATGATTTTGGAGCATATATACTACATAAAATAAAATAGGCGTATATATGAAGATATTATTTGTCATATAAAGGTTATTTTAAGATATTCAAAGTATATATATACAGTATATTTTATTCTATTAACGACTTTGATCATCGCCATTACGAGAAGACACAACACTATTAATAAACAAAAAAGGGTTAGCAAAAAAATCATTTCCAAACCTCACTGTTCCATCCTCAGAGCCACTCCATAGCATATACGGCATATGTGGTGCAACAGCTAGCCTTTTCACTCTGTGAAAATGGCACCCATACACCTCAGTACATTCTCTTGAACTGACATTATGAATGCGTATTTTGCTATCAGCAGCAGCAGAAGCTACAATGTTGTTGTTGCTACTTGGTAAAAACTGTTGATAAATAGAATGAATATTAGACCAATGTAAATGGTTTAAATCAAATTACAATAAAAATTAATTCATAAATTTAAAAGAAAAGTGAAGAAATATGAGCAAAGGATTTACTCCCTCCTAGACTTGCCCCAAGTCTATCTCTTTTTTAATCTGAGAAATTTTCAGCTCCTTTTCTCGGACCAAAAAAAATTTCTCGGATTAAAAAAGAGATCTCTCTCCCAGATAAATCTTTTGTACTTTTTTGTTCTGCAGTGAGTACCAGGGGGAATTTTGTGAAAATAAAGATCGAGGTTTCAAACATGAAAATTAATGCTACTCGTATGAAGCATGTGAAAACTCATATGAAAACCTTGAAATGACTCTGCAATCATGTATGTCTATTTGGCTCAAATATTTTAATGTTTTCAAAATTTTCAAATTTAACAAAACTCAAACATTGCGTATGCAAAAATTGGTTCTAAAGAAAAAGTTTTGACTTACAAACCAAGCCCAATTCCTCTATACTTCCGTGGCACATTTGTAGTTCCATGTTTAGTTCCATGTTTAGTTCCATGTTTAGTGTGGTGGCAACAGGATTACTGTGTATTTATTAATATATTTTCCCCATAATATTTTTCTGTAATATATTTTGCCATGTAACGTTTAACAACAAAATGCAGAAAAGGTTACAGTTACTCGCCTTAACAGAGAAAACATTTCCCGAGTGACCAGAATTGATGGTGCATCCAAGTTTTTGTTTCAGTGCTTCCCATACAATAATATTAAAGTCGTCAGAACCAGAAACGAGAAGCCTGGGAAAGAAAATAGATTTATTGTCTTGATTAAAAATTTTATTGATTAAATCTAAATAAATCCTTAAAACGCCAGTGAAGGGAATTTTATCTAAGATAATAAAAGGACAATATAAGACAACAAAATATATGGACAACAAAAAAGGACAACAAAATATATACACCAAGTACAATAACATACAAGTACAAGAACATAAGAGCGCAGAAGGCTGAACATAATATACAACATAATGGTTCTAGTACATAGCCTACACAATAACCTACAATGTCGCAATCACTGTTATGTTAGATTTTGGAATGAAATTAGATAGTTTCAAATAAATGTTTGAGTTTGAACTAATTCGTAATTTTAAAATGAAATTAGAAGTTTAAAAAGAATTTTAAACTTTGGAATTAACTTTAGAATTTAGAATCAATTTATGTCCAGAATCAATTTATGAGTTTGGAATTACTTTGAAAGAGCTACTTTCCAATTTATATGTGTTAGTTACAAACAATAGGTTTATGCTTGAAATAACTAGAGTTTGAGAAGGACAACTGAAGCGTGAAATAACTTTGAGATAAATAAATCAAATTTTAGATAAATAAAATGGCATCTCATTTCCGTAACGGCACGCTGTAATGTTGCTTTCATATTTAGCTTTTTTCTTCAAATAATGTAACAAAACATATAAACAAGTCTTCGCTGCTCGAATCTAATATTTCTTGTTTTTGAAGTTTCTTGTTGTTCGTTCACACATGTATACGGAATCTTGATCCCTTCAGGGAACATCGCGTGCTGAAATTGCACAAACAATTTCAGGGCAATTCCAAAAATATCAAATTCCAAAAGTTCAAATGCAGTCTGGATTTCGATGCAGATACCTCACTGACGAGCAAATCAAATACATTCGTGACGGAGAAATCAGAAGTCATTGACGTCATTCAGGTCACAAAAGCAAGAATATTATTCACGGAAAGCACACTGGTTGATTCACAGCAAACCCGTGAGTATTCAGTGATCTTGTTTGTGTGCGGAGAACTCAACGGACAAAATGATACTTGATTCAAGTGGGGCTTAGCGTGCGTGCAGGCTCTTACTGAGTCTTACTCAGACGCATTATTTAGCTGAATGTTCGTCCGGGCTTCGAAATTAAACAAAGTTCGACTGAATACGTAAAAAGCTCTTGTCGTCAGTTTAATAAGTCATGTATGTATTGCACAACTTTTTAAAGTTTCAAATTAATATTAGTCAATTTTGTTGCATATATTAATTGGTTAACTTGACTTCATATGCAATTTTTTTCTTGTCTTTGATCAAAAGAAATTTTCTGCCATTCAAAGTTGAACAAAATATCAAAATATGTTAATTCTACGCAACATAGTCATCAAAAATCCCAGAAATGTCAGTCAAATTCAGGAGACAAACTTGAAAGATTGCAGAAAATTCTTTATAAAACTTGTTTATATCGTTCTTTCAAATCTTCCTTGTATTTTTCAATCAACAATTACATAAAATATGTCGCAATTTACAAAAAATGTACTAATTTAGAAAATACGTTATAATTTGCAAAGATATGTTGTAATTTGCAAAATATATGTCTTAATTTTTCGTAATTTATAAAATATGTCGTAAATTTTACACACATTCACGTACAATGCCATCTTTCTCCTAAGTGTAACATTATCCGTCAATTTGCTTGTCAAATTACACTGTATCTTGCAAACAATTGAGGTTTGCTCCCACTTTGAGTCCGTGCATATAAATTCTTTTTCATAAAGTCCACTCCATTGTCACTAACTGAAACATTTTAATCAAACGTTTATCAAGTAAGTCATCAGATTTATGGGCCAACGTGATGACTTACTGTCAAAAATATATTTATAGGCCAACGTGAGGTGGCAATCAGTTTCAGGCACATACACTTGCTATTCTCGCAAGGTATGGGTTTCTGCGCTGAGAGCAGGGGTCCCCTGTATAGCATAAGGCTAAACTAAGCAGGGCGACCCGGGTCTTTCCTCTTGATGTGACCATACCTCCATATTCATTTTTGCCAGGAACTACAGAGGGTTAGCAGCTCTCCTCGCACTTTTACAGTGTGACTTTGCTGGGACTCAAACCCACGACCTTACGATCATGAGTCTGGCGCCTAAATCAACTAGGCCATTCTCATTTAACCAACTAGGCTATTATTCTTGCAGCTTTGAGGTAGCCATCCAACTGTATTAAAACTTTGTTTATTGTCAGTCCATAATGACAAGGCTGACATCTAGAAATTTTAAAGATTGCATGTGACAATTCAATTGCAGCAAAAAGAAGCAAACACATTAATTTCCAATAAACCAATTTTAATTCGGCTAACCGCAAAGATCTCAGCCCGGACTGAAAGCTCTCAGATAATCAGCCCCTTAGATTTGGAAAGTAGGCTATCGCGATGATGAGTAATCCGAGTAAAATGAATTCAGCATCCAATTGATCCATTTTAAAAACCAACAGGGTGTCCCAAGAAATATATGCACGTTTGAAAAGCTGCTGCAGTTTTTGCTTGCCTTTAATAGAAGAGACCTCAATTTAAAGTTTGATACCTTACTCGGCAATATCTGCTGAATAATCACCAAACTATGCACGATTGAAAGCAAAATTTAGAGTTTCTGCAAAAGCAGAGGGTTTAATGTCAAAAGCAGAGAGTTGCCAATGAGCATAAATGTCAAAGTTCCATGACTGCTGTAGATAACTTTCTTCGTAAACTTTATGCCAAATTAGCATAGCTTCAGCATCAAGACATATGAGCATATCAAGATTTAAATGGATGGTTTCTAAATCATAAAGGAGAGTAGATTAACCAAACAATCAAAATTATGTGACATAACGGTTTTGAGTCATTTTACAAGTTTCCATAACTTATCCTTCTCGAAAAAATTCAACGCTTTATTGCCACTTTTCCCCGTCAACTTTTAATTGATTTCAACAGTAAATCTTGCAAAAATTCCAGCTTTAGAGCTCCTCCGAAATCAAAACCGAATTCTTATAAGCGTATTGAATATACCATCAAACCCTGATATAACGCCATTCATCGTTCTATTCAATTTCTGGTGGTATACCTTACTAACGCTGGTATTATATCCAGTTAGCTTTCCATAAAGAGCAAGATTTGTGCCAACAAATGTTATGGCGGAAAGTGAGGTTGGCGTTGAAATGGATGGTGTTTTATAACGAGGTTTGACTGTACAACCCTCTGGTTTTGAGATAACCCTCTGGTTTTGAGAAAACCCCCTGGCTTTGAGAAAACCCTCTGGCTTTGAGAAAACCCTCCTGCTTTGAGTAAACCCTCAATTTTGCATGAAGCAAGAAAATTTAGACTTTAGCAAGAAAACTATTAAAAACTGCTAGCTCAAATCTGGGACTGGCGTTCGTTATTATTTTGTTCGATTTCAGACTCAGCACTATACAGCACAATTTTTACAAAGTTATTTGGATAAAATTTTGTTTTAAAATAAACTATATTAGCATCTGAAGTGCAAATGACATTAAAAAATCATTTTACATATTTTAGATTTTAGGTCGTAGAGCGCGAATATCGCATAAAAATTTAGGCCTATATTTGAATGTTTGAAAATGACAAAAAGATACACAATCGACTCCGGTTATATTCACTCTGTTTGTAAACATTTTTCGGTAATTATCACCCATGTTTCCCAAATTTAACTCTGGTCAAACAAACCTTTATAATTGCACTCCACTCATAGTCACACTTTTCTATGAAGTCCGCTTATAGTCACACTTTTCTTGAAAATAGTTTGTGTGACTATAACCGGACTTGACCGTAATAAAATAAATTACCCGCCTGCAATCCACAATCCACACACGCCAAATGTAGTAAAAAACAAAAAAGTACCCTGATCTTCAGACTGACCTGTGATTAAGATAATTAGGGTGTCTGGCAGACAGATAATTAATTTTCGTGCTTGCTTTGTTTCAGACTTGCCGAGATTCAATTTGTCTGGACAAAAACCTGCACCAACATTCATGTTCATCCTGGAGGCAGTAGCGCGATTAAGGATGGTCCCGGACGAAAAATTGGTAATTAGAATTTAAAAACCAATAAATACCAATTTAAGTTAAAACAGCAAACCACTTTACAAAACGTTTTATTGCTAAAAGTTTACCTTTTTAAAGAAAATCCGATTTTTCATAAAACGTTAAAAAAACAATTAATTGTTAAAACCTTATACAGTTGAAGTCCGCTATCTCGAATTCCTACGGGAAAAAGAATCTGCTCGAGATAGAGAATGTTCGAATTAACTAGCAACATTGCATGAGGAAGTTGAGCGAGGAGAAATGAAATTTGTTCGAAAAAGCGAATGGTCGCGATTACGGGCAGTCAAATTAGTCGATAACACGGATGTGTGTATATATGTATATTCTTACGATCTATTAAAAATCTGCCACTTGCATACTGTGAAAATTATTGTACGTTTGTTGAAGACGACAAGTCTGTTTGCATCCTCAAATTCACTGACATATTCTTTACTCTGTAAATCCGCTTCTTATTTGAATTTTACCAAAAAAGAAAATCTTGAGAGCAAACCCTAATGATAAGGAGCTTTTCTGAAAAAGTCTGAATAATCTAAGAAGTTCACGTAATCCCAATACTAAAAAACATTTCCTACATTTTCATATGGTAAGTATCGGAAGGTCTATCATTTGAAAGTTCGGAAACGATTTCTACCAAGAATAAAGAGCTTAAAAGCAAACCCTAACGATAAGGAGCTTTTCAAAGAAAAAGTCTAAGTGGAGTAATCGCAATACTAAACAATATTCATTTGTTCTTCACATGTTAAGTTCCCGAAGGTTTATCATTTGGAAAGTGCGTAAAAGATTTTTATCAAGAGTAAACAGCTTAAAAGCGAAACCTAATGACAAGGAGCTTTTCTGAAAAAGTCTTAATAGTCTTGCAATTCCAGTAATCCCAATACTAAGCAAGTTCCGGAAAGTTTATTATTAGGTATTAATTATCAATCACAATACGCCTGACACTGCTTTACTTACATTCCATCTTCACTCCATTCTAAGCAATTCACACAACCAGCATGTCCCTAGAAATGACACAAAAAGGGAGTTTTAAACAGAGATAGCAATCCTGATTAAACATGCACAAAATAATATCTAAAAACTGGTATAAAGTAAGAATGAGTTCTGGTCTAATTTACAAACTACTTAAGAGTAAAACGAAAATGATACCACACCATGGGGAGCAAAATACCATGTCTACCCCGTGGCTATTAAATAGAGAAAAAGTTACACATTCCTACACAAATTACGTGTGGCTACAAACAAAACGAAACCTAACGTAACTAACAAAATGATGCCGGAGTTGGTGGTTGAATATAATAAAGTTTTTGAAATTGGCAAGTCAAAACGGACCGGTTTTGTGAATGAGCGTAGCGTACCTCTAAAATTATGCCAAAATTTATTTAAGTTCTGCCATTTGTGTAGACAAACGTATTGGGTGTAGACAAAGGTAGAAAATATTTTCCGATCCAAGCAGATCCAATCCAAGCAGATCCGCCAGTTTACACTAGAGCCAAAGTGAATCGGCGGTAAGTGGAAAGGCTACTGCAGCGGATCCAAATTGGGAAGGATAGCGGATCCAAATCGGATCGGCTTCTCGTTTAAACGTAAGGCCTAAGACCAAGAGTTTAAAGCTCACCCTGCATAAATTCACATACTTTCAGTCTTTTTTTATTGTTTAGTAGTAACTTGGCCAGTGTTATGTACTTTAGCTGTGCATGTTCAGTACCACATGACAGCAACATTTGTTAAACAATAAGATCAACACGGAAAAAACAATTTGTTTCCAGAAAGGCTCTCTTCTATTGACTACGGTCTTAGAAAATAAAAATAATTCGTGAAAGGCAAATTTACATGGTTTTTTTTAATTTGTTTACACGTTCATTTAAATGGTTTTACAATTTACATATGTGGTCAATCTTGGACAATAGATCCGTGCAATTTAGAGTTTACCCACCTGGACAAACACAGGGGCAAACATTTACACAAACTTTGATCAACCATTTCCCCCCTGATATTTGGTTAATGTAAATTCAAAACAATAAAGTGAGCCCCTTAAACACCCAAGCATGTTTATAAATTCATGAATATACAGGTGGTTTGGAAATCTGCCAAACACGATACAAAAGTCGGTCTGAGTACGGCAACAGCGAGTTGGCATTCATTCAGATTTCAAATAAAATTAAACTAAACTTGCCTGCATAAAACAAAGGGATAAAATTAAAATATACTGGGGAAAAAACGTAAAACTTTTGCTGGTCTACAGATTTAAGGAAAACAATTCGATTTTAGTGTTTGAAAGATTTGGGTGCAGAAAAAATGCCAACATAAACAAGAAAGGTTTTGTAACTTAAATCGGCCATCCCATATTTGTTATGAGCAATTTTATTCAAAACGTTGCCAAAGAGTGTTTTTGTGAACAGCAGAAAAACCCGATGGTACATCTTTTAGGTTTGCAGACATGAATTTTGATTGCTTTTGAGAAAACATTTATGCTAAGAAGTAAGGGGTGACACACATCGATTTCGTGATTGAAAATGTCATAGTGACATTTTGAAAAAACCCCCCTTCCCCACACTGATACAACATTACTTGATACAACAACCTAGGATGCATAATAACTATATTCTAGTTTGTTTCACAGTTTCAAAGTGTGCTCTTGTTCTCAAGTGTTTTTCTTTATGATTTTTCTAGAAAATTTAAAATCGATGTAGCTCAAAAACGTCATGCCTATTAACCCCCACCCACCCTAACGCTACAATGTAGTTTTCAATCCCAAAATCAATAAGTAGGTTGCCCCTTAATTGTGTGAAAACGGTTGATGGGTAAATTTTGAAAAGAAAAAAGGATTTATCAAGAAAATGCTAAAAAATTGAACAGCCTCTCAAAAGTTCTTTTGTTCTCCCCTTCCAGCAAAACAGCTTGTAACCATGGAATAACATGATGAATTTTGACCAACTAAATTTTCATACACAAATTAACCTTATGCATCCAAAATACCTTTAAAGTTTGATGTGAAATGTTTCATAACTAAGGTATAAATCAGCAAACTTTTGACGTTTTTTTTACTTATTTGGTAGTTAGCATTCTGCTATCTCCACAAAGTGGTTATCTCGCCTGAAATTTGCTATTTAGAAATTTCTCTTTCTTTTTGGCTATCTAAAACGAGGCATCAATTTACAAAATTTCAAGGAACAATGGCAGTTATCAAACTACCAGTTAACTCAAACTGTTTTCTATATGAGCTGTCAGTTGGATTTAGCTTAGTATTATCTCAAATACTTGTCATCTTGAACTGTAGTTGATAGACAATATTAAATAATGTAGATGCAATAATAAAGATTTATTGTGATTAAAATGTATATCCACTGTTCAGTCCACCATTCATGTCATGAACATGCTGCAAGTACTGCAAGAGCCAAATAGCAAACATAATATTTTTTTCAATAAATAATCATATTTAAAAACATGAATACCTCTAGTTCTTTCACAAGCCCAAGCCTGTCTGCAAAGCCTTGTGTTACATGAAGAGCTCTCTGAAATTTTCCACATATGGAACTCTAAAAAAAATCCAAACTCAAGCAAATTACTTAACAGGCCTGGCCATGAGTGGCGCGTGATCACACCCGCATGCCTCCACACACTCCCATTGGACCAAGAAGAGTGATTGACCATGCACCTTAAACATTCTGCCATTAAATTCACACACCTTGGCTATTATTATTCTTCTGTTTGGATTGTAATTTCCGGTATTTATCATTTAGCACTTCGAAGATTGTTAAAAACCTCTTCTTTATAATTGGTTTTTTTAACAAAACCGGACTTTACTACAAATCGGGTCATTTTAAGTCACTGTGATGAGCCGACAAGAGTGCATGACACGTTTTTTAACAAACAAGAGAACGCATGTTTCTGTTTCCGATCCAAAAATCAAATTAGACAAATGTTCGCTTTGGTTTGGTTTGCAAAATTTTCCATTTGCAACTGCTCACACTGGACATAGCATCAGCTTCTAAAGGATTTTCTGTCGAATTATCGATGTTTAAAAAGTATGACAAGTGTCATGTTATTGGATCGAAAAACGAAGAAATGAAAGGGAAAACGATGGTGACGTTTAGCTGGTAAAAGTTGTGTGCTAAGCATAAAGACACTGTTTCACAAAGTCCTTCATGTAAGAACTGGAACAAGTTAATATTGAAGATTCTTCAACATCGGACATGTCAGACAATGAAAACGA
>JAYJMH010009007.1:0-49402 GCA_036873815.1 Phacellophora camtschatica
GAACATATAACATAACCAAACAAAACTTTTGTCATACACAAATATATAACAACATATAGAAAAACAGAACAAAATAATAATATTTTTTCTTCTTAGTTAGAAAATTTAGTAAGAATTTATCTTAAAGTAAATGTAAAATGTAAACATTCTTTAGACTGTGTTGAAAAATGACTTATCAATTAAAAAAAAAACAAAATATTTATTTTGGTTTTTGGAGTGTCAAAATAGCTCATTTTCTAAATTTTGTAAAGCATTTTCTGTAAAGCCCCCAAAACAGTTAGTGTTCTTTATTTTCGTTATGAAAATTCTATTTATAATTATATTTGGGACCAGTTGCCACTTATCTTATAAAGTGGGCGTTTCCAACTGTTATTTTTTCAAGTGTCATTCTAAGCCAATCTGAAGGGCGTGGTCACGAAAAAAATTCGGGGGCTCCGCCCCCTTACCCCCTCGTTTTGCACCTGTCAGAAAAATTCCTAGATCCGCCAATGACAATGTTGTGTAGTTGCGAATAGATTATTTTTTAACATATTGAAAACAATAGAATTGGGTATGGATTCTCGTGGAACACCAACTGAAATGTCACGAAAGCTGCCACGTTGAACACAACGGTGAATTTATGCGTGCTATATTTCAGGTAGCTATTTTCTTATAGTTAAATTAGTTGCCAAAAAACCAATTAAAATGCCTCTTCACCAAAATGTTTATTGCATATCTTAATTGTATTGAAAAAATGTTTTGGCTAAAAAAATGACCTAAAACCTTGCTGTACATTTGCTGAAATTAGCCCTTTTAAAATTGTCTTCTTTTCGACAAATCTTAATGTTATATAACCTTGCAATTTTGAAATCCTTATTTTTGATTAAAATTACGTTATTTTGAGAAACATTTTCGAACTTTAAAATAGCCTTTTTGGCAAAAAAAACAAGGCTATAACCTCTACTATTTTAGCCAAACATTTTACTTTAAAATAGCCTTGTTTTCGGCCAAAGCCAAGGCAACTCTTGCCATTATTGCTAATTTTCAAATAGCTAAGTTTTCGGACTGAAGGCAAAGTTCTAACCATATTCTATTTTGGTCCAAATTTATTCATTTAAAATAGTTTCTTTCGGCAAAAAGTAAGGCTGTAACTTTTAAATTATTGCCAAAATATGCGAAGTTGAAAGCAACCTCATTTTTGCCCAAAAGTAGGGCTATAACCTTAACATTTTAGCCGAAAAACTTCTAAGCCTCATTTTGACCGTAACAATGGGCTGTTATATTAGCCGAAATTGGAAAATTAACATAGACCAAGAATAAAACAGCATTGCTATTTATGGTAAATTTTCAAATTTAAAAAGCCTGGTTCTTGGCCTTTTAAAAAGCTTGAACCTTGAATTTAAAATTTGCCCATTTTTAAGAAAATAAATACTTAAATAAAAAACTTTTGAAAATTAAACAAAACATGCAAACATATGCCCCTCAGAACTGTAGCCATTTATATCAATTTAAAAAAATATGATAATGGCTATTGTCATCAAAGGGGCTGCCGCATAATCCACCTTTTCGAGATAAATCTGCCGAGATGGAAATTTGTCAAATTCATGAGATATTGAATTTTTGATTTTTGGATTCTTGAACCAGATTCTGCAAGCAAGGTATGAGAACCAATTTTTACATTTCTACATAATTTTCTGTCAAAGTTACAGCAACTCAAAGATTTCAAGTTAATGAGGGACCTGACCACAAAACTTTTGTTAGGTAAAGATTTAAATATCTTACAAATTTCAAATCTTTACCACGCTATAGTTTTGATTAAAATTCGGGTAGAAATGCGGAAACTAGTTTTCAGACTAAACTTTGTATCTAAATCAAGAATCAAAAATCTCACAATTTCGATAAAGTTCAATAATTGGAGACTTATCTCGAAAAGGTGGATTACCGGTTAATTATTTTTTTCGTTTCCTAAAGAAGTTCGACCGTTTCCCATCTGGTTTAGCTACATAGCGCAATGCTAAACAACATAAAATGTAATATTTTCAGGGGGTAAGCTAAGACAAGTTTGTATTCATTTAAGATATTTCAGCATAAACTTATATTTTGAATTAGGTTTGATTGCTGGTGCTATCTACCCCCTGCAAAAAAATTACACAAAATTTACCAGTTTATTGAAACTAAAATTTGTCTTCAAGAGTAAACACTTTTATTTTGCAGGATGTAGTACATATAGACCAACTTAAAAGATAAACTTATGCTGAAATTTTTGAAATTAATGGAAATTTTTGTCCACATCTACCTCCTGAAACATCGTCCTTTTTGGTTGGGTTGAGAAGGCCTACAGGAGAACAATAATCCGAGCTGCTGGCGAGATTCAGGGGGGGGGGGTTTGACTGATCTTCTATGAATAAGATTCAATAAACACCTCCATACTAAATTCATATTTGCTTTTTAGTAAAGGGGTTTGTTTTATTTACTGAGCCAAGGGGTTTTATTTATTTACAGACAATTGGGAGGCCCAGTTGAGGTAGCAGTGTCCGCGAGTCAAAAACATTTGATGACGTAGAAAAGCAAACAAACAAAAACGAGCTTTTTATACCAATACTCATAATCTAACCCTGAATGTTATTACAAAATTAAGTACTTCACAAGCTCAATAAACATGCAAAAATCTACATCACACTAAAATCATACGAAAAAGTCTGCAACCACATAATGCATATCCTAATTTAATTTCTACGTACAAAAGTATAACTTAATTAATTGAAATCCAAAAGTCTTTACTGGTTATCTACGATGGCATTCCCCTAAAAACCTGTGTCACAAATCATCACGGTTATTTGAGTAGTTTGTGAAAATATTTCACGTTTAAAAAAATGCCTTCTGTGTTGAAGAAGGTTGCAGTTGTTCATCAGAAGTCTTATTGGGGGTGGGCTAGGGCCCAATAGGCACGGGGCGCCCAATAAGTTATGGCCGATACCACTGTCACTCCGCTCACGAGTCTACGTGAATAATTTCAAATAGGTTTTGAAATGCCACTAACACGTCACCAGTAACCGTTCCTGCATTTAAACCCAAAACACAATTGCGAATGCGGTGTCAAATAAATAAATTTTGAATCAATTAACTACAGCAACAACAACAACAATGAATGGTACAAAAATGTCAAAACCTCATATTTACATTCATATCTTAAATAACCAACACAATATTACCAAGGCCTGCTTAGGCTGTGGCATGACAACAATTTTATGGACTGCAACGCAAACAAACTTACGAGATTGTTATGTACTTCATCAGAGTATTAAAATTTAATTCCTGATATATCGACGAATGCTTATCAACATCATGCTTTGCGCACCGGCATGCTTTGTGCGCCGTTATTCTGATCTGCGTTTGTTTTCACTTTCTTTCATTTGACTGTTAAGAATTGCATTGTGGTATAGGTTACGCGCGCAGAGCATACCGGCCAGCAGACAGTCTTTAAGACGTGAATTTTGTCATATAATAGGAAGTTTTTAGGCGATTTTATTGACAACATTTTAAACATTTTTGAAACAAAACTTATAATTTTGGCGAGGTGATTTGTGATGTTTCATAAATGCTTGGCTTCTAAATCTTTAGCATCATTACTTCCTCAAGGCGAGTATGACATTTGCTTCTGTAAATTAAGAAGCTTCAACAAGAAATACAATGGTTAAAATTATAAATTTCTTTCATATCTTACAATTTTCGCGAAACAATTTGTGATCTTATTTATTCTTTATTTATTCTTTATTATGTTTCTTTCATATATATTTATAATTTCTCTCAGGCGAGTATCATGAAAAATAATTTTGTTGGCGAGTTATTAATTTGTATGAAAATACATTCTCGTATTCAATTGCGTTGTCCGTAAAATTGCAAAATGTTCGTCGGTGCATTTACTACAATCTACCATATCAATTATGTTACCATTACCATTAATAAAAAAAAAACAAATTCAGTTAACTCAGCTAATTATTTTAAAAACATTAAATTGTCACCTCAACCCAAGAAAACGATGAAATCTCTTTTTCTTGGTCTTCATCTCGTCTCTCCAAATTCTTGAAAACCAGACACATTTTCTATTTCTTTGTTGGTGTTTTTAATTTGGTAGACTTCCACCCTTCTTCTCTTTTCTTGTCTTTCGTCTTCTTCTGTTGGGCCTGTTGTTGCTTTAATTTCCTTTCAGCAATAATCTCATCTGCTGCCTTTTTCGTCGCCGTTCCAGTCTGCGTCAATCTTGCAAACACTCCCCCAACGGGCGCCTTCGCAACAGGCTTGGCAGGAGAATCAGTCACATCTTTCTTTTCAGCTGCTTTCTGGCCTCTTGGTTTCACAGAAGATGGCGTTCGTGGTTTTACTTCTTTCACTGACGTTCTCTTGCTTGGCCCATATAACCTCGAAAAAACATCCCCTGATCGCTCACGTTGCAGACTTGGTGATTCTCCATCTGCCGAGAGTCCACTTCCAGAACGAGAGAACCTCGGTTTCCCTTCATCGCTCCCCTGTGACTGTGGCCTGCGTCGAGGCATTGGAGATGTACCGTAACCACTGCTTTTTATCTTGGAGTAGTCTGAAGATCCATAACCAGGTATTTTCTTTGCATCGCCGCGCTCTAAATCAGACATCTGTCTTCTTGGAATGCCAGATCTGCGGAGTTCCCCAGATGGTTCTCTCGAGGATAATCTCGGCCTAATACCAGTTGCAGATCCTTCCCTTGAAACGCCGGGTCTCTTAGGCCTGAATGTTTGAACTGTTCCACCTCCACCTGCCATGAGAAGTTTCTCTCTCAGCTCGTAGTTGGTCTTTCCTTCTGCACGGCACGGATCATGTTTCAACAAGAATGCCTCGAGTGAGTCCCAACCACCGCCAACACGAACCATAACAGATGTTCTCACAAAGCGAACAAGTCTTAGCTTTTGTGATTCTCCAAAATAATACTTTCCTTCGGAGATTTTGACGACTTGGTACTTTCGTTGGCACTTGCACTTCCCAACTTCATTTTCAATCTCGTAGTGAACTTTCTCCGCATCAGTTTTAGGAGCTTCCTTCTTCTTAGTCTGCGCCTTGTCTTTCAAACCGTCGACAAAATCTTTGTAACTGATCAACGAATGAACTTCCATCATGTTGAACACTAACTCAATCTCCCAACGCTCTGTTATGAACGTAGTTTCTATGATTGCTTCGACAAATTCTTCTCGACTGAGCTTATTGTCTCTGTCCTGATCTTTCTTTCTCCATAAATCGGAAACCCTTGATTTTGATTCTCGAAGCCATGTTTTGTGTCTCTCTCTCCATTCTTCCCAGTTGAATTCAGCAGTTGCCTTTTGAATTCTAATCTCGTCCAACCTCGCTTGTAAGTGAATCAATCTATCCATCAACAACAACCACAAACTTTGCCATCTTTTCGCCAATTGCGCCACAGCAGGGTTGAAGTACTCCTTGATAAACGATCCTTCTCGTCCTTTTCCTGGAGTTCTCGGCGCTCGTCTCTTTTCTTGGCTCCTATCTTGGCAGAGTCGCTTCTTGGCATGCTTGGTCAGACGATCATAATCTTCTTGTTTCCCAGTGGCTTCCTTTTGCACTTGTTTGTGCTCTTCATATAATGCATGCACGGCATCATAATCGTCAGGCAGCGGCATTTTTTCTCTTTCCATAATGCTGGATTCTTCTTTGCTCATCCAGCTCATCAAAGTTTCGATCAACTGTTGCTCTAGCATTAATTTCTCCAAGCCCTCCATGAGCCGGGTGTTTCTCTGTTTTGCCCACCCAGCCATGTCATTCCACCTCCTCTTCAAAATCATGATTTGATGCCTAATGGTCTGTAAGGCACTTGGGTGACAGAATCGCAAAATCACTTCTCCTTTCTTGAGAGTTGTTTTCAAATTGCTTTCCTCGATGTCAAATTCTTTCTGGAAAGACTGCAAAGAAAGAAACATTGTATCGTAAACATGTTTTAACTCTTTCCTATTTAAGTTAAATGGGCATATCCTATTTAAGTTTTCATCTTACCAAGGTGTAGTACAAACAGACATGTTTAATTCAAGAGATAAACGTATATAAAATGGAACCTCAACATAACTGACAACTATGGGACAAGTGTTACTGTCCGTTGTAGAGAGGAGTCCGTTGTCTGGAGGCGTCAATCATGACCGAGTAAAAATTTGGAGCCACTATTATTTGTCTGTTCAAGATAGGTGTCCATTGTAGGGGGTGTCCGTTAATGGGGGTTTCACTGTATATCACAAGAACAAAAAATAAGTGATTCATTGCCCAACAAGGTGAAACGTAAGATTCCCAGGAGATTATTGCAGAAAGACATTGGTTAATTTCAAAAACTTTAATTTGAGTTGATCTCTTAAATTGGTTTGGTTTGCCTATGCCATCCCTGCAAAGTTAAAACTTTCGTAAAAAATCTGCTTGTTTTATTGTAAAGAAACCTAGACTTTCAATAGTCATTCAAAAATCTCACCTGAAATTCGTCTATTTGGTTTCTTAATGGTGCAATTTCATCAGAAATTGGGCCTTGTTTCTTCAGAACATCTTCTAATTCCATAATTCTTCTGACCAGAGCCTGGCTTCCAGCTTGCATTTCCTTTGAAAGCACAAGAGAATTCATTAACCGTTCCTGTTTTGTTACTGACATCGTACACAACGCTTCCCATCTCAGTTTCAAGTCCTTCAATTCCTTTTCTAATACAACAGGGTCTTCTACATGGCCTTCGTTGATCATGCTTTCGCCTGTTTTCATTATCTTGTCGAAGTTCCTCTGTCGACCTCCCAACTCCCGTTGGAATAACTGGAAAGAGAAAAAATATGATTTTTACAAGCATTTATATCAAGCAAAAAACATCGTTGAATTTAAAAACTAAATTTAAATAAATTTAATAAATTTGTTTAAAATTTATTAAAAAATAAATAAATTTACAATAGTAAGAATGAAAAAGTAAGCTTTACAGGCTTTAATCCGAAGCGAAAAATCCAAAACTGAGAAAGCAATGTTGAATCTAAAGAACCGATTACGAAAGTTTGATGCTTTAAAAGTAGGCTTTAAAGAAGCATATATCTAATGCTGAACAAGACATTGGTAAATTCAAAATTAAACTAACTTGCCTTTTTCCATAAATTTATAACCGAATACTAAATTAATAATCATATGGAGTATTACCTTATGATGGTGTATGAGCAATTTCACTGTTTCTACGTCACCCATGACCGCTGTTTCCGTTGAGAGACTGGGTTCGATTGAATTAAGCCAATCAACCAACGCCTGTACGGCATCGTGAAACATTCCATGGAACAGCAAAGCATCTTCGAGTTGTCTTTGTCTGAAAACAATTATTTAGATGAATTAACATCATCATCATCATCATCAAGATATTTACTTTATGGAAATATAATGTTGGTTGTAGGCAGCTTAATCCATGTTGATGCTGTGTAGGAAACCCACTAAGAAAGAACGGTATATCGGTTCGTTGTGGTTGTTTCATGATCTCAATTCATGATCATATCCTTTCGTTCATTGCATTTTGCAGAAGATAAAACAAGTTCATTGGTAGCATAGATTGGCAACATATATTCACCCAGGGAAAATCCATATATATACTCTGATGATAGCAAAAGCTTGAAAGGCCTCAGTGTGCTTAATAATTTGAAACAAACTTGAAACTTTATATCCGTTTCGTTTTTTTTGCATCCGCCTCTACCTTAGTATCTTTATACAATATATATATACAATTTCTATTTACCTTTCAACAGACATTGCACAAATTTCATCCCATTCTGTTCTTAATTCTGATATCTTCTCTTCGATAACAGCAGATTCTGAAGGATCGCCTTTTTCTATCAGGTGCATTCCATTTTTCACGGTGGCGTTCAGATTCCCTTGTAGCGGACCAACCAAATGTTGCAGTTCCTGTGAAAGAAACGTAAGTGATTACCCTCGTCAACGAAATTAAGACTTTGACCTTACATCTGATAGACACAAACAGCCCACTGATGAGCAATATGAAACTTTTTTGCAAGCAAAGATTTGATTAATTTAAAAGTTTTTTGAATTGAATTTATATATATCTTTGAAATAACTTAACCCTTTCACGCCCGGAGTTATTTCTGCTTAACAAGCAAATCATATGCAAGTTTTATTTTGCAAGGGGGTAGCACATGCAAACCAACTTAATTCAAAAGATAAACTTATGTTGAAATATCTGAAATAATTACAAAATTCTGATCGTTAACCTCCTAAAAATATGACGCTTTATGTTGTTTGTCAGTGGGCAATGTGACGCTTTATGTTTGTCAGTGGGCAATGTGCTCCTTAGTTACCAACAGCATAGATCATACTCTTCAAATAAAATAAATAACTGAAATAACTAACAAAATAGATACTTGAACGAATAAAGTAAAAGACCGGTATAAACGAAATTGAATTTCTAACCTTGTGACTCCTAATCTGCGATCTGACAACTGACTTGTCTTTTCCTATCGTTTGATCTGCCTTAATCTTCATTGTTACATCTTCAAATCTTTCTTTCAATTTCCTTGCATTATCGAAGAACTGTGAAGACATTTCGTAATTTTCTTCGATCGATTGCTTCCTCTTTTTAGCCGTTGTGTTCAGCTCCTTCCAGCCTGTCTCAATTCTTTCAACTTCTTGACTCACAAACGCAGCTTCTTCGGTAACGCATATTTCTGTTATTTTGTGACCAGTGTCTCTCATCTCCCTGTATTGTCCACGATGCTCTTCAATATCTTCCAAGAATTCCTGATGAAATTAAATGTTTTTCTCGTTGATAATCTTGTAAATGATTTAGGCTAATTTGGGTTGCAGGGAAAACCAGGAGAAGAAAAAACTCTTAGTAAATTAAAAACTCTTAGGGACAAAAAATTTCGAAAATTTATTCGTAAAAAAAACAAAATTTCTATCAATCGCAAGTTATAAAATTAAACAAAATGAATATATATATATATATACGTAAATTTATAACAAAAAAATATTTTTACTTTGAATTGTGATTTTTGCTTTTCAATGTTTTCCGCAACCACGCTAACAGCTTCAAACAACGAAACAGTTCCTTCAATTCTCGTCAACCAGAATTCCAATTCCGTAACCAAGCTGTCGAACCTCACCGCCATTTTGGCTGCAGTTTCCAGCCTGGTCAATTGTTTAGTTGACAATGAAGTAACCTGCCTCCACAGCGTCGTGATTTCATCCAAGGTATTTTGAAGAAGTCGAGCATTTGTTACGTCACTTGATCTGATCAGAACCGAAAGAGTTTCGGTCAGGTATTCAAAGGATGGCTTCCGTTCTTCTACTACCTTCAAGAATTCCTGTAATAACAACACGAATACATAAACATTGTAAATAGTTTAAATTTCATTGCATTATATATTGTATATAATATAATATAATATAATATATATAGCTGCAATTATTGCGAAGGTCTGTTCGTATTTTACGTCCTGAGAATATGACGTTTTACGTTGCTTAGCAATGGTTTTTGGTTTTCCCGGGGTGGGAGCTTAAAGTAAATTTAGAGCTTAAAGTCTCAAATTCTTTAAGACTGAGAATTTGAAAAAAAATAAAGCTATTCCTTTTGAAGAAGCGTATTAGTTCATGTGGCTATTTTTCCAGGCGGGGCAGTACCACCTGACTTGGGAAGGGGACGTGTCCTAAATGTTTGGGTCTGGGATTTCGATTCAATAATATATTTTTTGGTCAGCTAAAGGTTTCCCCGGACACGCCTCTCTATCCGAGTTAGATGGTACTGCCCATGTCCCGCCCTGCCGTAAGTTCAGGGTCTCCAGGTCCGCTGCATTGCGCAACAGAACTGCAGTCTACTTTTTAGAGCAGAGCCCTTTTTATAAGTCATCATACAATACGAAACATTCGATAGCTCGCTGTGATGCCCTGGTTCATTCTGCACAAAATTCTGTCTGCAAATACCGCAAAAGAAAATATCGTAATCAAGATAAAAGTACCTTATGTTTCTCAAGCTGTGCTCTCGCAGAATCCGGTTTGCCTCCAGTCGGTCTTTTTGCCTTCAAGAAAGCATTTGCTTCCGTCAACCAGTTCATCATTTCCCGTGTCTGTTCCTGGAAATGACGAGAGTCGTCAAATGCACTTTCTAGATCTGCCTCTCGGCGTTCAAACAGGGATTGAATTTCCTCCCAAAGGGAAGTGACGGTGTCGATTCTTTTTTCCAGTACCTTCCTCTCTTTAGGAATATTCGTCGACTCCAACAGCGTTTTCGCAGAATTTATGCATTTGAACACTGGTTTTTCATGTAACTTGATGTCATTGCGAATAACCTGAGCAAAAGATAAGAATTATAAGAATAATAAAGAGAAAAATTGAACTGAAACTTTGTGATTGGACAGAATAAGGGCAGATTTTGTAACAATAGTAAAATTGACACGCCAATTTCAAAACGATTAGCCATCAAAGACAAAGCGAATTCTCTCAAGCAGAAAACATGGCTTTGTTTGTTTTAATGTTCTGCTTGAGAGAATTCTCTTTGTCTTGAATTGCTTAGCGCTTTGAAATTGGCGTGTCGGACAATAGAAACCCTAAAAAAGAACCTAAAATTATAGAAACATTGAGGCTGAAGTTTTGCATCTTGAAAAGAATAAAATTTGGTGGAAGAATTTTCAAATGTTACAATTATCCAAAATCGTGGGAATTCGGGCGCCAAAATAATAGTAGGAAATTATCTGCAACTACTATTTTGGCGTCCGAATTCTCATGGTTAGTGAAAGCAAATGTGACTTCGGCAAGTGAAAATATATATATATATATTGTAAAAAAAAGATATATATAGGTTTCGCAAATAACAATTATATTAGAAATTAAAAAGAATACATTTCACACTTTTGAGTTCATTCAATTCATACTTTTGCAGTTTTGTTCATTGTGAATTTCTAGTGCAGTCAATCAAAATCAAAATAAACAGAGTCTATACGGTTGTAGTGTAAAATCTAACCTTGAGCTTCTCCAGTTCCACTTCAATCAACTTTTTGTCTTTTAGAGGTGCCCTCTCATCCTTCAGAAGTTTCACAGTCTGAGTCATCCATGTAATAATCTCTTCAATTACAAGTGTAAACTGGCCAAGGTGATAGAGAGATTCTTCTAGTAGTGATTGTCGATCATTGCTCTTCGATTGCAAGTCATCCCATCGTTTCTTAAATTCAGCCATCTTGTCTTGAATCTGGTCACAGTAAGTGTGATCAACTTGATCAATCAATGCAGTAGCCTTTTGATTTAGCTGTGTAATTTCTATTTGCTTTGCTATCAGATCTTTGTAAAACTCTCTGTTCTCGCTCAGTTGCCTTTTAACTGTCCCAACTTCTGTTGCAACGGGTGACTTTGTTTCCTGCTCACGTTCGGCAAATGTCAGCCACGAGTCAATTGATTTCAGATCAGATTCATACTGAACGGCCAAATGATGTACATTCTCCAAATCAGTTTTTCGTTTGCTCCACGCACTCTCGAGAGAATCCCATTGATCAGTCACTTCGGACAACTTCTTGTGCACATCCAATTTGTCCGCCTGACTTGCCTTGGCGACGAGCAACGGACTCACACGACAAAGAGTGTTTATGATTTCCTCATTGCTGTCCAGTTCATCGCGTAACGCCTCGTGGCTTCTTTGAAGATCTTCAATCGCCTCCGGCTGATAATGAGGCTCGTCTTGTGCTTCTATCTTCCCCTGAACATCCATAAGCGTGCATTTAAGCTGCTCCAGACCAGGCCAGAACTTCCGACATGCATCGAGGCCATCAACTAAAGACTTCTTCCTTTCCTCTTTTGCTTTCTTTACATACACAACTGCATTGTTAAGCTTTTTCATTTTGGTAACCAATTGGACGGAAGTTGTTGACTGTGGATCTTGCTTTACAACTTCTTCCACTGCAGAGCTGAGTTTCTTCACTGGGTCATAATAAGCAGACACAGCGATTTCACTTTGTTCTTCTTCTCTAATCTGTTCTTTAATTGGTTCTTCCTCCACAGCTATTGGTGCAAGATTCTTCATGTTCTCTTTATACGTTTGAAACAGAGATGCAAGATCGTCTAATTTTTCTTGCACTTCTTCTGTTTTCTGTGCAGTTTCTTCAATCTTAATTCCTTTTTCTTCAACCATTTTGTTCAACTCATCCCATCTCTTATCACATTCGTCTAAGTTCTCTTTGATGTTAGCCGATCCTCGTCCTGGTCCACTGAGTTTGATGATGTCATTCCCAGTTTCTTTCAAGCTAACAATCAATGGCCTAAGATAATGAATTCCATCTTGCAGTCCTTTCAACTTTTCTTTCTGCACTTCAATTCCCTTTGCCCGACTCTCATCAATGCTCTCCAAATATTCTTCAGTCCTCGTAAAACGTTGAGATGCTTCCTTTAGCATATCAGCAAACTGCTGCGATAACAAAAGTGCTTCAACTAACTGTGCTTGGCGTTCATTCGTCTTTGTTTTCACTTCTTCGTGTCGATATTTCAAGCTGTCCAACTTCTCTTTAATTTGCGGTTCTTCTTCGTCATTACATGCCATAAGTAGAGTCTCCCCTGTGTCAAATACTGCTTTTATTGTTGGTTCATGTGCAGCGACATCAGCTGATATTTGTTGATGTTCTGATATTTGCTGTTTCACTCTTTCAGGTTCCACTGCAACTGGTTCGATGTTCCTGTATTTCTCTGACATTTCCCCAAGCCAAGAAGCAAGGTTTGAGACATCATCGTCAAACTTGTCCACTTTTTCCTTGGCTAAGAACAAATCACGCGACTTTTGATCAACTTCGCTTCTCAGCTTGGTATACTTATCAAGGTCATTAGTGAGTACTTCGTTGATAGTTTTCATGTCATCTTCGGTCACAACTTTTTTCAACTTCTGCTCAATTTCAGCCAACCTATCGAGATCCTTCTTCTTATCAATGACATCTTTCTGGAGAGCTTTCAATTCACTTGGTTCTGTCTCAATCTTTTTCGAATGTATCTTCTCTTCAACAGCAAAAAACCATTCAATAAGCTCTTCGTGCAAAATGTCATACTCTGCTGATATTTTAAGTGAGTCTTTCAGAACGTGGCTCACGTTAGAATAGCTATCACACAGCGTCCCATACTGACTATCCAAAGTCTGCAGTTTCTGTCGTATCGCATCTCTGTCATCAGGTGTGGATAACTCTCCAAGGTCGCTGGCTGTTTGCGTCGTCTCCTCGACATCTGGCTCAATGTCTTTGACAACTTTCTTGACATCCTCCAATTCATCAATTTGTTCCTTGATCTTTCTTGGTTCTCCAATCGGCTTCCATTTTTCATCAGCAAGTACCTCTTGAGTTTCTTCAATTTGCTTCGAAATTTTATCACATTGTTCTGCAAACTTTAACGAAACTTCCAACGCAGAATTCATTCGACCCATTCGCAAATTCACATAGCTATTCAGTGAGTCCCAAAGCGTCGTCACTTTTGCCATGTCTTCTTCGATTTCCTGGCTTTTCTCATCAGTGGAATCATTTTTCTCTAAAATATCCTTCCCAGTGCCTTGCAGCGAAACAACACTTGGTGCGCGGTCGTTCAAAATGCGTAGAAGCAATTTTTGTTCCATAATTTGCGCTTTCAAAACATTAGGATCAAGAACATTCAGTTGTCTTTGACCATCAACCAGTTCTTGCGTCTCTTCTAACCACTCAACAAGAGAATGCAAAGCTTCTTGGAATTGACCACATTTTATGTAAGCTTCTTCGAGTTTTCCTTTTCGATCTGAAATCTTCTGATTAGCATTGAGTAGTCTGTTGTTCAGTTCGTTCAAAGCTTCGTCCAAGGGTGTTGTATCTATATTTAGATGTTTCGATTTGACATTCAACTGAATCTCTGTTAAGTCTGCTACGTTCTCTTGCAACTTTTCAACTGAAATTTGAGCCTGTTTGAGTTCTTCCATTTCAGTATGTATCGTTTCTACGTCACTTCCAACCGGCTTTTCATCTGAAAGCAATGCCTCAATTTCTTCCATATCGCAAACTGCCTTTGTCTTGTCTTTGTCAAACTCCTTTAATTGTTTCAAAAGTTCTGACATTTCGTTTTTCTTCCTCGGTATTTTTGAAGTTAATTCACGATACTGATTCTCGACCGATGCAAGTTGTGTGCTGAAATCATCCGAACCGATTCCTTTCTCTGTCAGCATTCGTCCTCTCTTTGTAAGTTCATCAAACAAAGGTTTGATCTCATCAAGTTCAAATTCAACATCTTGCAAATCAGTTGCTTGTATGTCGAGTTCATCGACAATCTTAGGTCTGGTTTTGTCGGTTTTCTCTGAAAGGTTTTTCATGTTGGTAGTTGCTTTCTTGACCTCTTGTTCTAAGTCATTCAGATCATCCAGAATTTTCTCAGTGTTCTGAACCTTCAAGTCCACTGCAGTACATAGCTCTTCAAAATGCTCTTTTATGTCAGACACGTCATCTCGTAACGGCTTACAGTCAGACGCAATATGTTTCTCTTGAACGTCATTCGTCAGGTTATCCAGTGCCTCTATCTTCGGCTGTAAATCATCAACCTGCTTTTGAAGTTTTTTCGCGTTCTCCGAAATCTTTTGCAACTTTGCCTTGTCTGCTCCCATTAACGTTTCTGCATCAAGCTGGGCCTTCACCTTTTGGATCTTATCTTTAACAGGTCGCGAAAGGTCGTCCAATTTTCTCAGTTTATCTTGCATGTCGCTGATGCTGTTCTGTCTGTCCGACAACAACAATTCGACTCTTTCCGATTTATGTGTGATGTTATCAAGCGTTTCATTAAGCTCCTCCACATCTTCGCCACAATGGTCCCCTAACTCGTCGATCAACACTTCCAGTCTGCTGTAATGTTCTTTGTGATGATCGATGTCTGATTGGACAGCATTTATTTCCTTTTGTTGCACTGTAAGATTCTCAAGCTCGCTCGACACAGGCTCCAATTCCTTTAATTTCTTTTCATTGTCATCCAGCCACTTAGTCACTTCTTCTTGCTTGCTGGCAAACTCAACAGCAAATGATTTCACTTTCAACACGTGTTCATTCTCAAAGTCTATTTTCTTGTCGATGGTGTCCCATAATTCGTTTGTTTCGTCCAATTTTCCTTTGAGACTATTCCATTCCGCGTCATTATTCAAAGTGTCAAGAACCTGTTTTCCCGACCTTTGAACCGTTCTGTACAACTGCAGTTCTTCCATGAAATCTTTCCCAATCTTGTCAATCTCTGCGATGGTCATTGCGATTCTCATTGGCTTAGACGACAATGGCTTTTGTTTTTGATTCTCTATCCTCTCATCCAAATTCTTAAGCCTCCTTTCAAAATCATCAAATTGGTCTTGGAACGCCCCACATTCTTGCAGTCTATCTTTTAATTTCTTCTCTCTGTCGTCCATGAATGTCAACGTTTCTTCTAGAGGTTCCTTGAGTTTCTTCAGTCTGTCCTTAATGGTTTTTTCAACAACAGGTTCTTTCTTATTAAACAAAATAATTTCATTTCCGTACAACTCAGCTTCGCAGCAAAGTGTTTTGATTTCCTGCGCTTCTGTCAGCCATTCTTCGACTTCTACAAGCTGTTCTTTCACTCTGTTAGGATCTGCAGCTACCGATTCCTCCTTCGATGTTTTTTTCTTTAACTGTTTTATTTTCTCAGATGCATCTTCTTCAATTTGCATAAACTTTCTCCCGCCAATGACAACTCTCTCTGTTTTGTCAATTCTCTCTTCTACAGAATGCAAAATTGCATCATACCTCCTCGACACTGAGTCCGTCCTTTGTCGTATGATCGTCACATTGTCCGGCTTGTCCTCAATCCGCGTAAGCTCATCTCCCGTCTCACTGATTTCGACAAGTTTCGGTTCTTCAGCTTTTAAATCTTCCAACAAAAACTTCAGTTCAACTATTTCCTCTTCTCCCTTCTTGAACTCATCTCCAAAAGGTTCAAGACTCTGCAATCGATTTTCCGCTCTGTGACAAACCTCCTCCACAGGTAGTATAGATTTTTCAAATTTCTCAATTCCTTGTTTAACTTCAGAAATCTTCCTTGCAGCTTTACTTACAGTTTCTTCCACGACATTAAATCTTTTCTTGGCATCATCAACAACTTCTTTGATTGGTGCAATGTCCCGATCGCAGTTCATCAGTAATTCACTTGAACTATCTTTTAATCCAATCATGTCATCCTTGTGTCGCTTCACTTCCTCCAACAACTCTCTAGCAATTGCATCTTGTGCCAAAATCTTTTCCTTGTCAACAAGTATGACATCTAATCCGTCCAATTTCTTTTCGATTTCATTCAACCATGGCAATAATTTGCTCTTTGTGTCTTCATATTTCACTGCCTGTGGTGCCATCTCGTCAAGAATCTCTTTTCTGTCCTTGGATTTCTCTTTCAGTTCTGTCCAACGTGACTTGATGTCCGCAATCTTTTCCTTCAAAACATCTTTCTCATCACTGGCCTCCAGTCCATCAACGGCATCCTCCCCAACACTAGTGAATCTATCAAAACGAGGCTCGTTTCTCGAAATCTCATCTTGAACATACGAATGATCGTTTTGCTGCCGTGTGCATTGATCTTTCTCAGCTGAAATTGGATTTTGCTGAGCAAGCACTTTCTCCATTTTGACCAGCCATCTCCCAATTTCCTCGGTGTCTTCCTCGAGTTTCTTTGCTGACGTCAGACTCACTTGGAGTTTTCTTTTTCGTGCCTCCAACATGTTTGGAAGCTCCTCCATCGGTTTCTTTATTTTATCGAGCTTCTCTTTGATTTCACACACGATTGTCGTTTCCTCTGTGTATACTTCGCAAAAGTACTCAACAATTTCTTCAAGCACCTATGACAATAAAGAATAGCAAATTAATAACATTGTGCTGAAATGAAATCAAAAGAACCCTTTCACCCTTAGTTTCTTCTGGTTAACAGGAAAATTCAATATAAGTTTCATTTTCCAGGGGGTATCACATACAAGCCAAAGGATAAACTTAAGTTGAAATATCTCAAATAAATATCTAAGTTTTGTCTTTTTACGTAGCTCAGAAATGGATCCTATGGCCCGTCCTGGGGTTTTAAAGAAAAATACGAGCAAAAGACGGACTTTCAAAGATTTTTCAAATTATTTTCTGCTGGGAATTTCATTTCCCATTCTCTTTTCGTGCCTCTAACAATCTTAACTCATCTCCCCTGAAAACGCCATATAGAATAGTGAAAACATTACATATCATATAGAGCATCGGATTCATATGCAAGCACAAACAAAACATATTGTCAGGCTCCTTCTAGATATATATGCAATTAGCAAATTTATCGTCAAAGTTGCTTCGAAACAGATACATACCTTCATTTTCACCGTGTGTTTTACAATTCCAGCTTGAATATTGTCAATCTCTTTCAGCTGTTTCTTGATCGCGTCAGGCTCCTTTCCAGTTGGCTCCAATCTAATGATAATCTCATGAATCTCCGTGATCCAGATTTCGATTATTTCAAAGATTTCAACAAATTCTTTCACCTTCTTCACTGTTTCTTTTGTTTCCTTCAACTTGTCCTTGGCTTTGTCAACAAGATCGTAATAATCGTCACTCAACTTGTCCAGCTCGGCTTCAATCTCTTCAGATTCGTCCAATTGTCGGATGAGACTCTGTCCGGCCCGGTTTGCAGCTCGTATCTCCGGTTTCTTCTTTTGGAGTTTCTGGACGGTTTTCTGTTGAATTAAAACAAGGATAAAATTGTAACGTGTAGTGAATAAACTATACCTTTAGCCGTTCATGCACGTATTTACTTTTAATTGCCAGGAAAATCCGAAAGTTTAATTTTGAACGTAAATCAATTCGAATAAACTTAAAATCTTCTCAACCCTTTAAGCCGGTGTTTTCTAATTAACAAGGAAATCTAAATTTCCGGTAGCACATACAAACCGGCTAAATTCAAAAGCTAAACGTCTACTGAAATAGATCTGAAGTTCTGTCCGCATTTACCTCCTGAAAAGATGATGCTTTACGTTGTATAGCAACCGGCCATTTGGCCCTTTCCGGAATGAAAATGTTTAGACATATATACCCGAAACATTTCCTAGTCAATAAAAAAGGTCCATGACCAATTGGAGTGCTAGCATTTTAAAACGGCATGCTTTAACAATTCTAAATTTGTCTAAATTTGTTTTTTGGCCAGCTAAAAATGGCGGCGGGAGTATTTTTATAACGATATAAGCATACACAAAGTTCTGGGGATGAGGTTGGATGTATTCCGTTTCATTATAAAATCAACAGTTGTCAAAAATCAATCAAATACCCACAATGTAACTTTGTAAATATTGATATCCTCGCCGCCATCTTAACAAAAAAGTTTCTTATCACAATACCATACCTTCAAATCTTCCAGACATTCTTCTCCCTTTTCAAGGTCAATACCAAACGGCTCAATCTCCTCCAAAGCGACATTTGCCTCCGTCAAGTACTCCTCCAAAGGCGTCTTCTCTTCCTCATATTTTTCAACTGCTTTCTTCACTCGGTCGAGTTTCTTCTGTTTATCCTCCAGTGTGGTCAATAATTTCCCTAATGGGACACTAACGGAGTTCAGTTTATCGTTAATTTTGCTGCATGCAGTCGGGTCGTCTCTGTTCCTTTCCAGAAGCACTTTGGCTGATTTTTGAGCTGCTTGCAGTTTGGGTTTCTTTTCACAAACCTCATCTTCTAAAGTCTACGAAAATAAAATATTTCAGAAATGTTTTATTTTGCTAACATTTCAGAAATGTTTTATTTTGCTAACATTTCAAAAATAAAGAGAAAATAAAAGTACAACAAAATAAAGAAATATTTCAATAAATAATTCATGCACTGACAAGTTTTTAAAAGGCTAAAGACAGAAATAAAAATAATAAACACACATTTAAAACCGCAACAATCAATAAATAAAAAAACGAGGAAACTAAAAAAACAATTTGTTTTCTTTCCCATCTTGCGTTTTATTTCAAGACGCTCTACTGAGGTAGTTGGCCAAGTCTTGCACTTTTTACTCCAAAAAGCCAATCTATCATTTTGCAACGTGCTGCTCAAATGTTTACTAAATTTCCACGAAAATGAAAGAAAAAGAACAGGAGAAAACAAAGGAAATTTCTTGGTTTCCTTCCGGTCTTACTAAGTTATACTTAGTTAGTAAGCCAATTTATTTGGCAACATGCTGTTATTTTCCAATATGCTGCCTAAATGTTTACATCATTTTCCGGAAATTTGCAACCCATCAAAAATTTTACAGTTTAAAACGACGAAAACCCGTTTCATAAAAAGCACAACATAGAGTCTTACCAAAAATGATCTCTCTTAAATAGCTGAAGTAAAATATCTTGAGTCTTTTAAATGCCAATTTACAATGAATATCAACTTTACACAAATATGAATTTATTATCCTCAAAACATGTCTAGGCTATGTGCTGATAATTTCAAAAACAACATCAAAATCCACCTGTCAAAACACAGGACAATGCGGATGGCTGGCAGGTATTTACAATGAACAGAGAACAATGTAAATAACAAGACAACAAGATCAAATACGAAATTCTCCTGCGGTCTTTTTCAAAGGATTGATTATCGATAGGAAAATTGTAGAAAACATTGTTCTTAATTATTGGCTTAAACATTGGCTTAAACATTGGAACATTGGCTTAATTATACAAACAAATTTCGCGGGAAATTTTACGCACGTGACCATCCTGCGCACGCATAAAAACTCCTTTGTTCTTTGCTACAAATAAAGTAGATTTATTACAATCATCGTACTTATGCAAGGCTATACTGAGACTCAAAAAAGCCGAGTAGATTCCTGGCCTACGATTTTCCGTCTCATGATCGTAATTCGAACTTCGTACAATGACAAATTCAAAATTCAACAAAAGAACTCTTAAAGGCTCGTTCCTTGCTTTGGTAAAGTACATCCCTTGAAGGCGTTCAGTGATGATTTAGTTTTCGGTTATCTCAGTGCTGTTGCAAACAAATTTCCATTCTCTTTGATAGTTCAAGATGGCGAGGTTAAACCGTGCTTGTTTTTATATGTTAATTCAGTCCCTTATGTAATATTCTCTTAAATTACCAATTCATCATTTTCCAAATAAATTTATGGGCGATAGAAAAATGCGTCGAAAAATGTTTCTAAAAAATTAAAAATACCTTTAGCTGTTCTTGTTGCTCTGTCACAATTTCCAGGTTCCAACCAACACTTTCTTTCAAAACAGGGACATTTTCTGATTCCGGAATCCATTCTTCGATTTCATGCAACGATTCTTCAAATGTTTCAGCTGTCTCCAATAATTCTTTGACTTCATCTTCACGCTCTCCAATCTTCTTTTTGACAGCGTCGATCTTTTCAAGCACTTTGGAGATTTTCTCTTCGATTCCTTCTTTCCCACCAGTTTTTTCTGGGTCTTCGGTCATTTTTTCCAAAATTGGTTCTTTTTGAATTAATTCCTCTTCGTAGAGCTATAAAAATATTGAGTAACGTCACATTTACTGTGTATGAAGCCTGTTGTAGATGAATCTGAATTACTTAAGAAGAATCTAAATTTTATGAATCTTTCCGTGATTTTTCATTGGATTAAAGATTCTTCGTATTATTTACAATGTATATATATATATATATATTATAGATTAACGAAACTGACGATTTTTGATTAAGATTGATTGCAAAACCGATGGTTAAATAAAAAAATGATCCATTATCCAGCAATCCATCATTTTTGTCACGTTTTTTGCAATAATTTCGTATTATTTTGAAAAAATAAATTCTTCTAAATTTTACAAGCGCAGTAAAACCCTTGACCAACTTTTATAAGTGCGTGCCTCACCTTTAGTTTTTCTAAAAGATCTCTCCCCTTATCTACATCATCACCGAAACGAATTGGCTTCGATACCAGTGACTCAACCTCCGTCAAAATTTCTTGGACTGGTTTCAACTCGGTGACGACATTCTCGACAGTGTCCTTTGCGTTTGAAATTTGCTCATCTCTGGCAGTTAAAAACATTTGCAAGTCGTCCCATCTTTCGTTGAACTCTCTCACTTCGTCTGAAATCTCCTCGACACCGTCCTCGACAACGAGGTCTTTGCATTCTTCAAGAAGAGGCTCAGTGGCATCAACGAGACCATCGTGCAACGCTTCGTGCTTGTCAACGTCTTTCTTGAAGTCCTAAGATACGAATTATAAATTATAAGAATTGAACAGAAACACGATTTTCATACCATCTTCACCTTTTACGTATGGAGATACATCACGTTTTTACATATTGCTACTTTTGAATATTTTTACATATTGCTACTTTTTCAACATGTAGCTAGTGTCTTCCATTGCGCTAAATATCGTAACCAGGGGGACAATGAGTTAAAGAACAATTGCGCTATATATCACGCTGCATATCACGTTTTCAAAGTGATATCGAGTGCCATCCTCTTTTGTTATGCCTGTCCCTGCTGCTGCTATCTGCTGCAATGCGCCGTAAGCCAAAATTAGTTAGAGCACATAGTAAGAGCAATAAAAAACAAGTGCACGACAAACCTCAGTTTCTTTTCTTTGCCTTTCCAATCCCGTTTCATTTAATAAGAGTGGTTCTTTTTCGATCTCATCTTTTCTCTTTTCTGTTTTCTCAAGCCAAATACTAAACGACACAGATTCATCCTTGTATTTTTTGCTTCGCGGGAACAATTCCTCAATGTCCTTCGTTTTCGTATCCGACTTCTCTTTCACGTCATTCCAAAGCTCTTTGGCGTCAGCAAGCCTGCTTTCCAAGTCTTCGAGCTCCTTCCCAGGCTCAAGTTCTTCAATGTGATCTTGGCCATTTCGAACGATACGCTCGAAAACTGGCTCTTGTTGGCGGACATCTTGCTGTACAAGCTAAACATGGAAAAATAAATCAACAATGAAAAAAAATCTTTGATGCATTTGTGTGAAGTAATCCTTTCAGATTAGTCGCAAAATAATTTAAAGATGAAATAATTGGGTAGACCAAGAAGGGGCGATTCTAAAATGTTTGTCCGTGTTAAGTGCGCAGGGAAGTGAATAATAGATTTGTGACGTAAACCTTTGTTTATTTTCTTTTGCGCGGGTGATTTATAAAAATTTCCAGTAGTCACATTGGCTGCTGATTCCAAAATTCTCGGTTTTTGGTGTTCGCTTTCATAACGTATCAAAGTTACCGTAGTTAGTTTTAACCCTCCCCCCCCCCCACAATAATTTCAAAAACAATGGTGAATGAAAACAATTCATTAACAAAACCTTTGTTCTCTATTGTATTGAGAAAAATAAGAACGAAAAATAACAACGCTCGAGGGTCAACTACATTACAAAAATCGATGTTCTTATGAAAAAAGTGACTGTATTCTGCAAGGCAACATCTAACAACAAAATACCGCAAAATAATCACGCTTGTCATTGTATACTTTTCTATGCTATGCTGTTGATAAACAACACCCACACCTCGCTGTTATATTTATCTGCTTTCGTAATGCGGGTTTCGCAAAACACACGTTTAGAATGAAAAGTAAATGAATAATTAATCCTTAAATTAAAGTCTTTTAACTGTATATGATTTTGTAAACACAAAGCAGGTACATTTAAGAACGTAATTTCTAAAAAATGTTCTTCCATTCCAGATTCAAATTCACTGCAATTTTTGATACAATTGTTCAAGTAATTTGTAATTCTGGTTTTTCTGACCGAAGTAAAAACCTGCATGTAATAACCGCAACGTTTTAAGAACTTTTACCCTAAAATGTTTACCATAAATAAATTTCTGAAAAATGCTGTAATTGTGAAGAAATTAGAAAAAAGATTTTAAAATTCAATGGGCGTTAAAATAATGTAGTTTCTACACGCACCTTGAAAGCATTTTGAAACCCCTCTTATTTAAGCATTTCCCCAAAATTAAGAGCCTCTCTTCTGTTAGGCTCACCTTCAAGACCTATTACTTGTAGGATTACAAAGCTTTTCTACCTGTGTTACAACGTCGAAAGCAAATCCATTTCTTGGTCTCTTTGAATTTAAAATGACCAAAAGACAATTTGAAGAATAAATTTGTGTCTTAGAATTGCACGTTGGTCTTCGGCAACAACGAGGCCCGTTCACAGTATCAAACCGAAAACTTAATAATTCGCGTTTCAAAATCACCAACATACAATTTGACGAATAAAGTTGTGTTTTTAAATAACATGAAGATGGCGGTCTTCGGTAATGGTAAGGCACTCTTGTGTTGTTGAACCGAAAACACGTCGGCATTATCTCAATTCTTTTCAAGCAATTTCGTGCTTCAGCATTTTGCCCAGATGTTTTTAAAGTGATATTGAGCACCATATTCTCTTTAGTTACGCCTGTCCCTGCTGCTGCTATCTGCTGCAATGCTTCGTAAGCCAAAAGCAGTTAGAGCATAGTAATAGAATGGAAAAAGCAGGTGGACAATGGGCATCAATTTAAATGCAACAAAAAATCCGCATAGGGTGTCCAACTATATAATTTCGTTTTGTTTCTAGCGACGAGCGGCGATGATGTTTTGAATTAGAGCTATTCACTTTGAATTCAATAGGTTGGGTTTGATTCCCAGAGGAAACTGATATCTAAAGCGGGATATTTCCTTAACGGAAACAAGACAAATGACAATAGCCCGCCTCCTTCTCAATGACAAATTTGAAGCCTGCCTGAGCCTTTGTGCTTCGTCAGCAGGCACATGAAATAATCCTTCTGAAGTAATGACTGCCACATGAGTGGTCCCAAATTTCCACTTCACCAAAATCCACAAATAATGCAAGCCCAAGAAATGAAAAACAGCAAAATAACCCGCTCGCGTGTGGGGGAATTGAAATTAATCGCCTTGATAAATCATCCCGTGTCACATTTCTAACCAAGACAATAAAGGGAAAGACACCTCAGTATTGAATAAGGGAACAGAGAGAACACAACAAGAAGATGTAAAGACTTAATTTATCAAAGTATAAATAGGAGATATACATAAATCCCAAATTGGTTTCGACAGACTCAGGAGGGCTAGCTGTTGTTCTTCAATGCAGTTTATTTTAAAAGCTGAATTCATATAGAAATTCTGACAGTTTTCTTTGGTCAATTGGTTTGTGTGTGAGCTGTTTATCCAAATAAATAAAAAATAACCTGAAATAATGGTGAATGCAAAAATGACGTGATCATGATCGTGGGATTTGTTTTCTAAATAAACAACCATGCCTAAAGATAGATGGATATAGACGAAAAAAGCAAATAAAAACAAACGACGCCTATATCTCCGGATTAAACATTTTTATAACGAAAAACTATTTTCAAGTTTAGGTCTGAAGTTTCTTATAATTTTGCACCAGCTGTCAGGCTAATTTGGCACCAAAGGTTTCTGAATAATATTATGATTTTTCGTTCTCTAAAAACTTTGCTGGCAATGTTTTTAGTACTAAAGGTTTCCTAATATTGCAGCAGATTTTCAGCAAGCAGTGTTGGAATTATGTAATGTGGATTTGGACATGAATATACCAAAACATCTAATATGAACCAGCCAGGTACATACCAAAAAAATTAGTATGCAACCAGCCAGCCATTTGCACACAATCACGTAGTTTTGAAGACATCTATGGCCATGATATCTTGCCTGATACGAGCGCGTGCGTTAATAAAAAGGGGTATATTAAAATTCTGTCACGTATTTTTGGCAAGGAATTTATAATTAATCCTGACACAAACGCGATGTAGAAAGTGGGGTGTGAAAGGGAAGGAAAGTAGACACGTTTGAATGTATTATTAGTTTTTTATTTTATCTAAAACGATATTTCCCGCTCAGCCTTCCCTTCTTAAAAACAACAGAAAGCCCGTCGTTTTATCGATAGTTTTATGAGCAAGGCAAAAACAACAGTGGACTTAATTCGTATACTGGCCTAAAGCAACTCATGCAAAGAAAATATTGAGATTCAAATATCTGGCGTGGGAAAACAAAAATTATCTCAGTAAAAATAAATGCCACAACACAAAAGAGTATGGAACGAGCGTCTAAGCGAATTTTAAATTCCAAACAACTCAGCTACTCTAACTCATGTCCATGATTTCCATTTCATTTTCGTAGTCTGCATTCAAAATAATAACACAGGCTTCCTCTACCTAAATTTTTACACCCCCTGTGTGAGCATGGCGACAAACGTCTGCGGATTCCAAAAGGCGCCAAAAACAATGGAGTTATATGCTCAAGAATGTTGTCGCAATGATTCGGCCATGTATTAGCCGGGCTGGCTTACTAACTAAAACTATTGTGTCAATTCTTGTATCCATTATTTTTCCAAAAAATCATATGAATCGTGTATCTATATCGACTGTAAATTCAAATGAATTATGTGTCCATTTGATCAAAACAAGCCGGATAAAATATTCACCATGACATGCTTGGTATAAGAGCGAAAATCAACTCAAAACACGAAATTCAATTGCATACCTTTCTACTTCCACAACACTGTCCCATTGCGTTTTTGTCACAAGTTTAACGCAAGATCACTTGTGACCTATCAATCACAAAATAAAACGATTTCCATTTCCATTTCACTCTGAAAGCACAACTTATTACAAGATCGCCATTACAATCCATGAACAGAAATCAGGCTTTTGAGAAACTATGACCTAAATATCACTATCCTAACACGACATTTGAGAACATGTGAAATTTAAGCACTTTTAACCAAAAGTGTTTTGGGTTTTGGCCTTGTTCAATATCTAATGTTGCTGGAATTCTTTTCACATGACAGGGGGTCTTACAAGCCCAATTTTGCGTCACTCGTGATATCCTTCACACTGCTGCTAACTAAATATATCACACAGTGCTTCAAACAACACAAAATGGTGTCAGATTTGCGTCACATTCCAACAGAGTTTTCCAAAATATAAAATAAATGACTCAGCATTTTAGCAAAAAAATTACATTTCCGATCTCTCCAACAAAATCAAAATGCAACACAAGGAAATTCTTTTCTCAACGAGTAATCCCGAAAATTACGCCTCCAAGACTGCCATTGTGAAAACGTATCATAACTACTTTGGAGATTGCATTTTTGATTCTTGAATTTGTTTCTACAAACGATTCTTGAATTTAACAACAAGTTTCACACCTTTCTACCCACATTATTGTCAAATCTGTGATGACTTTGACCGTGAAAATAATGTCAGGACAAAAAAATTTCCTAACAAACGTTTTGCAGTCAAATTTCATTCAAATATTTCCATTTTGCAAACAGTTTTCCGAAGTAAACTTTATTTACACAATCCAGCACAATCCAGCCTTGCTATTAAAAATGCAATTTTTTCAAATATTTGATAAATTTCGACATTAGTGGGCCTAAAAATTAGAATATCATCTTTGGTTGGTCGGCTTTCAAAGACGTTCAAAGAAATACACCCTGTGCTGTACAGCACAGCCGAGGCTACGTTACAAATGGTTACACACAAGTTTTCAACAAACTCATAACCAATGCCATATGTATCTAAATAAAACATTCCAGACTAGGATTCTCTTTCTTTAAAAGGTGACACCAATCACGAACATTAGGAAAAGTAAGATTTAATACATGATCTATTTTAATTTTCCGTCGATTTCTCTCGCTCCACCAATCCCACATTCCGTATTTTGATTTTCCATGTAACGGAAATAAAAACACGGAATGTAGGGCGAGTGGAGCGAGGGAAATCAAAGAAAATACTATTAGGTGAAAATTGTTTTCTTATATTTACTTGCAGTATGGGTTCTTTCATGCAGGTTTTTAATATGTATCGAACAACATGATAGCTTCAAAAGTGAAAATGACTAACATTTTAACCATACAAATATTTAAAAAATGATTGACACTTGATTCCCAGAATGTATCACAGCTGAATTCTTACCTCATGTTCTTGCTTGATGTTTTTCAACTCATCAAACCTCGCATCCAATGGTCTTTCATCTTTCAGCCTCTTTTTCAGATCTTCAACCGTATCAAGAAACTCTTTCAGATTGGTGTCAAAGCCCTGCTTCTTCAACAGAGCCTTTTGCAGTCGCGCGTGACGAATGTTGATCTTCGAAATGAAGTCTCCGTACGTTCGTTCGATGTGCTCGACTTTTTCGATTATCATCGGTTTGACCTTGGGATCTCTTCGAGTTTTGTTCGTAATCCAATCGGCTGTTCTGTTGATTTCGTCAACAACTGGTTTTTTGTTCATTGCGTCGTCTTGCAATTCCTTTAAAAAATATTCCATTTTGAGTTACCAAACACTCTTATTTTCGTGGCCAACTTTGCGAAATTGAGTGAAAAAAGTTTGATTCTTAATTTTTTGTTGTTAGCTTAGGGCTTGTTTACACAGCTCGGTAAGTTACAATTTTAATTTCATCCCGTCAATATTAAGGGCGGCGTGTACAATTTAAACACAAGCCAGAAAGCATCCGGCTAGATATCTCGGCTGTAAACAAGCAAAATTTAACGATTGAATTTGTGGTTACATAATTTTCTGACGACACTAAAGAGTAACTATTTATACTTGTGTACGAAGAGTTTAACTTGAAAGAAAAATTTGACCCTAAGCTCAATATTTTAATGCGCTGCTTCAAATAATAATTGTCAAAATTTTGTCCAATTCCATTAAAGAATGCTGTAATCTCAAACTAATGCACGAAGAAAACATCTTTTTACAGTTAAGCCATTTTTATTCTTGCAAAGTCATTCTGCAGCTCCTCAACAAATCTTTCTTTAAAAACGTATTTAAAATCTATTGGTTAAGGATACTTTTCACAATATAATTACAAACCTCAATTTTGTCAAGTTGATCTCTGATCGCATCAGCATTTTCTCCTATTGGCTCAACAAACTCTGGCGCATGACTGGCTGAATTGTACCAATCGTTAAACTCTTTTGTGATCACGTGGTATCGCCCAGAATTTTCAAGCAGATCTTTCAGTTTTTCTTCAGTGTCTTCCAACTTTTCTTTCCTTTTTCTATTTCCATCTTTCACTTTTTCAATTTTCTGCTTCACACTGCACATGTGCTTGTCATTCTTGTCAACTACCTCGCAAAGAACTGATTCAGTGGACTCAAGGTTTTGGACTTTCGGCTGAATGTCTTCGTATTGGTCAGTCAATTTCTGAAAACGAGAAGAGTTTTTGAGAAGAGTGTTCAATGAAGAATGTTTCTGTTACGAAATCAAAGAAGTCTTCAAAAAGAAAGTGTACAACAAGAATATAAGCAAAATAAATACAGCTTTTGGCCTTTCCAATTTATTTAATTCATCATTATGTTGGATTCTACGTTAGTTCCAGAAGGGGTTTAAAGTTGACTTTAACCGATATTTGCATCAAAGTAGGGTAGATTTTCATCTTTTGTGGTAAATTTGGGAGACATGCCCCCCCCCGGATAGTCACTCTCAAGACGACATTTGCTGAGAGAGAAATTTGCCAAAAAACCAAAATGTGGCCTTCAGGAGTCAATGTTTTTCTAAACTCTCCCCCCATGTTAGTTCCTGTAGAATTGTAAAAAATATTAACCCTTCAGCCTCAAATTTCTTATTCAAATTTCTTCCTTTTATTTCTTATCTAGAAATAAAAGTGAAAAAAAAAATTATATATATATACGATATTAATAATACCTCGACTTTTTCAATTTCATTTCTAATTTTCTGTTCATCTATTCCATAATTAGGCTGTTCGTCCACCACTGCATCAATCTTGATAAATAGCTCCTCCACAGGCTCGACATTCTCCTTGAACTTTTCCAAAGAGTCCTGTACCGCAACAAGTTTGTCCAGTCTTGTTTCAATCACAGATGTCAATCGCTCGTGTCGATCGGAGCAATCGCTTATTTTATCAGTTACAAGCTGCTGATCAGTTTCCGCATTGTCGGTCAGTGATTCTGATCTTTCTCTGATTTTCTCCAACTTCGGTTTTTGGTCGTCAACGTCCTTGATAATTTCCTGGAAATCAGAAACAATAATATAAGCATTTGTACGTGTGACCAATGAAAACAGTCAAAACTGACTTTAAAAGACCAAAAATGAGACTAGTACTATTACGTAATAGAAACAGAACATGAAATTACTCGAACACCTATACACGTGATCAATAAACCTCTTTTATTTAACTTTGCAGAAAATAAATAATGTGTATAATGTTTAATTCATCATTTTAAAATTTTATACCATCGAGTTTTTACCAAAAAGAAAGCACATCAAGACATTTGTTAAAATCAGCATTTGCCACTATCAGTTAACTAGAAACAAAACAAAAACACGGATAAAAAATATCTGAATAATGTAAAAACCTTAATGTTTTTGATCTCCTGTTCCAGTTCAGTTTCATCACAAGGTACAGTCTGAAGGTCGCCGACACTCTTTTCTGTTTCTTCAAGCCAAGTCTCAAATTTATCAGAGTCTTCGAAAAACTTTTGCGATAATGGAACAACGGATGTGATCTGATCGTTCTTTTCGTTTGATCTTTCAACAACGTCGTTGAATTTCTCTTTGATTTCTTCAAGCTTTTCTTCCAAATGCTCTTTCTCCTCACCAGGCTCCATGTTGGAAACAAAGTCATCGACCTTTTGTACCAGCCTCTCAAACACTGGCTCTTCCTGTGTGACGTCATTGTGAATTTGCTGTGTGAAAAATTTCAATTGAGATTTATCGTGTTGGCAGTACAATTACACAGGTACGTAAAAATAAAAACGTCCAACCATGGCCTTGGGGTGGAGCGATACTACGGCCGTGCAACAAGTCTAACTATTTAATTCAAAGCTTGCGTTTATTTATTATAAAGCATAAATCCTATGAAGGTTTTTATTTATAGCAGCAAAAATATCTTAGTTTAATATGAATCATTTTTGTTTCTGTGTGAAAGGATTTTTGTATCTTTGTATCTCCGACCAAGGAAAATTGAGAAAAAGGCTCCGGAAATTAATGCAAGAAAAGCCAAATTAGAGGACAGGTTTTTGGAATAACTCTGCTCTTAATATACAATCAACAACTGTCAGGTTCTGAAAACACATCCCTGAATTGTACTACATGACTGATTGCAAAGATGAGGTTTTCCTAGACAAGCTCCATAGCAGCATCTTTAGAGGTTTCATTTTATGATTATTCGTAATTAAAAGAATTATTTATACCCCCGAAAAAATTTGGAAATTTTGTTAACCTTTAAATTCATTGAATTTTGTGATGTCTAAAAATCATTTGATCACATTTGTCGTAATTTTGCAAGATGTTTCGTTCAACCATCATGTTCTCCCGACTCTAGGAGAAACGTGATCAAAATTCTAAACAGCAAACTCACCTCATGTTCTTGCTGTTGATCTTTGACAACAGGCAAATTCGCCGAAACAGGTTTCTCTTTATTCAGTCGTTCTTCGAATTCAGACAGTTTGTCGAAAAAATCATCAACTGAATCCTGGACTCCCTGTGATCTGAGCAGTGCATCCTGGATTCGATTCTGTCGCACTTCTATCCTCATCCAAACATCTTCCATCGGCATTTTGATTGACTGCAACTCAGTCGTGACGTCATTTGTTGTCACCTCGTCATTTTTGCCGTTGATTATGATCCAATCAGCAAGCTCTTCGGCTCTGACGAGATCTGGGTTTTGCTTGATGTATTCATCTTGCAAGGCCTGTGAAGTAAAAAGACTTTGTTTAAAGATGTAAAACAGCACTATTGAGAAATACAATTAAATCTCAATCTTCGCGAGCTCACCGCAAAAACTAAAACACCACAGCACGAAGTTATCAAACTATTCGAAAATGAAAACAAAATTCCAGTATTGAAGCAAGTTGATTATATTGAGAAGCTCAAGACTATAGTCTATTGCTAAACATTTATTTTAAAATTTTTTATTTAAGCAAAAAACAATCTTGTTAAAGGTTTCTTAGTTTTTAAACAGTCCATAGCCTTTTTAAACAGACTCATTCCAGGAATATTTCAAATACCCTAAGCACCTACCTGGTTTTAATAACTTTTGAGAACATTTAAAATCAGCATTTCTACAAAATTTGTTCCTAAATCGTTTGGAGATCTATTACAGTTTGTTTTCTTAGTTTTGCGTTAGAAATATAAAATGTTTAGCAAAATCTAAATTTAAAAAATATAATTTAAAATAAAATCTTAACTCTAAAATACTAAATATAAATCTAATTTTAAAATCTAGATCTACAATTTATGTAAAAAAAATTAGAAAAATTAAAACTGTAAGAATCTAATGTAAATCTAAATTCAAAATCTCAAGAAATAAGCAAAATCTGAGGAATCTAAAAATCTGAAATGCGACCAAATTCCAAGCGGAAATCGCTCACGTTATTATGAACAAGAAACGATTTTAACTGTATCTTCGGTTTGTATGTTATGGTCCAACAAGCATTTTCACGCGGATTGTCGATTGCAGCTGATCCATTTGAAGCCGCCATCCTTTCTTTAAAATTGCCATCGATGTTCGTTGCAATTTACATCAAAACAATTCAAAGTAAATCAGCACGGAATAAAACATCGTAAACAAAACTCAGAAACACGAACATGGCAAAGCAACTTCCTTCATATATCACATTTCAAAATCTGCATTCGGTCAAAGTCTTGCACAATAACATAGATGACCTTCTGGCCATATCACGTTTACCTTTTGTTTAGAAAAGATCACATCTGGATTGGTCGGGTTTTAGCAGAAACCAAAGGCATTATCACTGTGAATGATATTTTATATGGTTTAGCGGGTATCACGTTTTATTGTCTGTGCTTGTACGTGTATGAAGATTAACAGATAGGCTTAATTTGGTATTCATGGTTCGGCTCAGAAATTTATCGATGAAAAGCCACAACCATTATGCACAAACGATACATTTGTTGACACGACGAAACAGTCAACTGAACTCATGTGACAGGGATAGCACCAGCAAATTTACAACCAGGAGGCTGGCCTAACCAACAAAGACATTAAAAAGGATATAATTCATATGTATAATAAAAAGCTGGTTTTCCAATGAATATTTTATATATGCATCATTTTAGGTTGGAAACCAAGCTCTTTCACAGCGTCTTTTTGTCACGCTTTGAAATATTTACCAATTTAATAAAATATATCTCTGAATTTTTGCTTTGACGTAAATAAGCAAGCTGAAAAATGATGATATTTACATGTTGCATATGCTGGAAATATCTCCACGCTGCGGAGAAGGGTGTGTAAAACTAAGAGTTCGGCCAAGACATGAAAGTTTCAAGAAAATTTTAATTTGATGTTACAAAAAATTTTTAAACTGCAAATTCAGTCTCCACCCATTGCTAAAAAGTAGTTGCAGTTTTCAAATTTTTGGGGAGCTGGACGTTTGGTTTTAATGATCTGATAATGATAAATGTCTTTATAAAATTTCGCGCCAGGATTTTTGCGCACTATAAATTTCCGCACTTTGCGCCTGCACAAACAATTAAAAGGACGCAACAATTGCAGAATAAAAACAATTTAAAATGTAAACAACAAACCTCGACATCTTTCAGCTGTTTCTTCAGTTTCTCTGGATTACTACTGATTGGCTCACAAAGTGTTGAAGAACTTCGAGTCTTTCCTGCCCAGGGTCCTAATTTATCAGCGATCTTTTCAAACTCTTCAATTCTCTTCGTTGTTTCGTTGGTCTCTTTTTTCTTTTCGCTTAGCCTCTCTTTGATTTCGGAATGCTTCTCTTTGAGCTTGACGATATTTTTCTTCGCTTCCTCCGGGGTGTCTTCTTTATCAAGTAATTCATCCAAGTAGTCGAAATTCCAATCGTCATTTTCAATATCCCTGAGTGTTGCCTACGAGGAAATAAGAAATAATCAATCACTTAATAGTAAATAAATCAGTCAATCAATGTATATGTCTGTCAATCAAAATACTACTCTATACATTTTCAATGGTTTGTTTACTTAATCTATCATCTTCTGGTTTAAAACAAACACAAAAATACACATTAAGTTGAATAAAAAATAAAAGGTGATTAAAAAGGATAAAAACCTCAATCTGTTCTTCTTGGATTTTTGCTTTTTCCTTGTCGTTTCCAATTGGTTCCATAAAATCGAGAAGTCTTCCAATGTTTCCACATAGATTGGCCTGTTTCGCTTGTATTTCGTCAACGTAGTCCACAACTTCTTTGGAGGCAGACGTTTTATTCGATTTTTCTTCGACATCCCCTTTCAGCTTTTCGAATCTTTCCTTTACTGTTTCTACTTCGGATTTAACTTCGTCTACATCATCTTCCGCAACGTCGATCAGCTCGTCATGAGTAGAAATGATGGATTGCAAATCCGGTTCACGTTTCTTGATTTCATCTTTCAGTTCCTTTGATAAATAAAGGTTACCTTCTAGAAAACCGCTTCTAACAGAATCTTCATAGCGGCGCTAATAGTTTAGTCGAGGGCAAGACGAGTGCGAATTTAGAAAGTGCACTCCATTCATGACGTGTACAACTATGGTTATGAAGGCCACGTTTGACAGTGAACTCCAAAAAACAGACTTTACAAAAAACAACACCCTTTGTAAATCTTATTTTTATTTTGAAACTGTCAAAGCCTTTTCATGAATTAGGCCTTCTCGCTGTCACTATATATATAATTAGCTGAATTTAATCCTCTTCTCGGAGTCGTCAGCTTGTTTTTCCAAAAGACGACAATAACAATCTATTTCACGTTAAGGATTAAAAAAAAAAACACAGGAATCTGGTGAACTCGTCCTGAATCTAAAAGTGCATGTTATAACCCCACAATATAATGTAGTATAATGCCAGTAAGTTATATGTCTTATCAGATGCTAAGATCAGCATCAGAAACAAATAAATTTGATTTGTTTTTCGAAAACTCCGTAATCGAAACATTCATCCAAAAATGAAGTCTTCATAAAAAGAATGATGCGATGCCAACTATGAACCATTTTCAAGACTTAAAAATAAAGAAAAAGAGTTCTGAGCATCGTTCAATAAAACTTAGCACCCAAAATTACCAATTAATAACAACACACAACATTGAACCTTTAGATACTGTACCTATAATACCAACATTACATAAAATACCTACTATACCTACAATACGTTTAATGCCTATTATATCTAAAATACCATACCTCTAATAAATCCTGTTGCTTCTTCAAATTATGCTTATCCGCAACATCTTTATCCGGAACTCTTTTTTCCGCGTCATTTAGCCACGTGATAAATTCTACCACCTTCGTCGAGTAAACATCAGATGGTTTTTCTACCTCAGTCGTTTTCGAAACTCTTTTTCCCCCGTGTTCTTGAGCATCATCCAAACGTGCTTTGACTTTTTCAAACGATTGAATAACTAAATCTTTATCCTTCTGTGGCCCGTTCTTGTCCATAAATTCGTCAACTTTGAAAGAAAGACCTTTAAATCTGGGTTCTAATTCGTCAATGTCACTCGAAATTATTTCGCTGCTCAATCTCTGCTTCCTGACAACTTCCAACATAGCTGAAACCGGTTTTTCTTGTTCTTGGTAGTTTTCGATCTTCTTCAACCTATCTGAAAAATCATCAATCAACTCTTCGACGTCCTCGTTTTCTGTCAGAATTCGTTGCAATTTCTCTCTTCTTCTTTTCAAGCGTAAAGTCGATGTTTCGACATCCTTTACGACAGTGTTGACGCATCGTGTCGTCTCCGAACGTACGATAGTGTCATCGCAATTATTTTCGACAACCTTTTTACCTTCGTCTTCAAAATCAACAATTTCAGGTCGGTGCTTTTCAATGTCTTCAAGAAGTTCCTAAAGTATAAATACATAACATTTTAGTGTCCTGACACAAATCGCTTACGAATTTGATGTATTTAAAAAAATGTGAAACAATTAAACGAGCATAAAAATTTGCATGTATCATTTTATTGTAGCTTTATAAAGCAATTTTGCACAAAGCCATTTCAAGCAATATATATATATATATATAGTTGAGCACAGTCATCTAAAGAAAATTATTCAAGCAGCCACTATAATTGATGCGCTTTAAAGGAAAGGCCTTTTTACATTTTGGAAAAGCATTTTAAACTTCGTTTAACCTTTTTTTTACGAAGAATTTCGTTTAAACCGACACGAAGAATGCCTCTCTCAATCGAGGGAAAAATACGTTGCTGACAAAGGGCACAGCTCAATACATTTAATATTTGCATTCTCTGGCAAATATTGTATTAAAAAAATAACGATATCGCCTTTTTAATGGCTCCTACACATCGCCATGCGCTGAATTATTCCTTCGATTAACTGTAACAAGACATACCTCAACTTCCTGCAGTTGACCTTTAACATTTGCTGGCTCTTCATCAATGGGTTTCAATTTTTCAACTTCATCGCGAATATGAGACGTCCACTTCTCTTTCTCCTCTGAATCCTTTACAAACTCAATCAGATCTTTCAAATCGGAATCAATCTTTTCTTTTCCGACATCCAATTTATCTGTTATTTCGTCAAAGCGTTTCTTTTTCGTTGCTATTTGCGACGTAACAGGCCTTGCGATGGCATCGTATTTCGTTAATTCCTCGACAATTTCTTCAGCAACAGTCTCCATCTTGTCGAATTTTTCTCGAGTTTTATCGACACTGTGCAAAATATCTTCTATCTTCTTTTGAGCCTGTTTTCCATCTTCAACTGCCAAACCAAATGGTTCACACCGATCCAAGAAAATCTCGTATTCGGCAAGATCTTCTTCAACTGGTTCTGCAATTTCGTGTAACTTTGCGAATTTCTCATGCAGAGTTTCAACCTGAAAAATAATATATATAAATACTGTTAAAATTCTGTTTGTAATTCAGCCTGAAAAGATTTTGTGAGTGTTTTTCAATGTTCCCTTTATATTTAGTGCAGAAAATATCTTATCATAAAAAAATATATCGAGAACATTCAATTATTTAAAACATTAAAAAGGAATATTTATACACAAAATTTCTGTGGGAAATTTTGTGCAAAATTTTTAAGGAAAAAAAATCAGTAAAAAGTGGTCTTGCAATAAACAAAGAAAACAACATTTGTGGTTTTGTTTGTTGTGATTTGCTTGCCTGCTTTAAAGGGTGTAAAATCTAGTGACAAGTGTTGAAAATTCCATTGTTAGAGTGATAAATCCCATTGTGATGCTGACCCTTGATTAGTTGTCTAGTTTCATTCTTTAACATAGCTCACTAACCTGTTCGTCCTTTTCTTTAAAGTTGACTTTCAATTTTTCGTATCTCTCTTCCAAATCTTTGTATTCCTCTTCAACAAATATTTTGTCTTCAACTTTCGAGATTTTAGATGATGCGTCATCAAGGTGGTCTCTTCTTTTTTGCAAACTTCCCAACAACGATTCAAGTTTTTTCACTTCGTCTCCAACATCCTGCAAGAAATAGGTATCACGTATGTAAAAATACATCACAAACATTGTAAATGCATAGAAAAAACTCTTTCTTAATCATTGCACCCTGAAATGGGCCATTTGACAAAAGCGAAAAATGCAACTTTGATAAGATTTCCTAGGTACAGTATGTAATTAGAAGTAAATCCGAGCGTGAAAGTTTCTAGAATCCTCACCTGGATAACTCTCTTTTGTTGCTCACATCTGATCAAACTAGTTGGAACATCGTCCTGCTCTGTCACGATATCTTCTGTCTCTTTTAACTTTGGTTCAAATGCCGCAATGACGTCATCAAATTCTTTTGCCACGGGATGTAATTCATCGATTTCGGTTCTTCTCTTGTAAATGACTTTCTCCAAGTTTTCTTTTCTGTTCGCCATTTCTTTGATTTTATCCTCAATCTCTTTTTTCTCTGTCTTCTTACCCTTTGCAATCCTCTTCTTACCGTCATCCACAACCTTTTCGTATCGCGGTGTGAGCTGTGAAACGTCCATTTCCAAAGATTCAAACACTTCTACTTGCTTCCATAAAATGTCATACTTCACAGACAATGGTTTTAACATGTTAGCACGGGTTTCCAGTTCTGTAATTTGCTCGAGAAAATCTGAGTGTCCTTTATAAAAACCAAGATGACGGAACAAAGCATTGTTTAGCTTGTCTTGCTTGTCATTCAATTTTCCTGCTAATGAAACGAAAGGCTCGACAATCTCTGATACTTTGTTACGAATTTGGTCAGATGTTATCTTATGTCCGTCCAAAATGTCATCATTTTGCTTTACCAACCATTCTCCTGAGTCTTTTATGGATTGGATCATTGGACGCATGGCATTTAAATTTACTTCCAGCTCCTGATGTATGAAGAAAAAAACATTACGTTCACATGCACAAAAAAAACTTTCAATGCAGGATAATCTTATTTATTCGTGAAAAGAATTGGAACTATGTATAATATCCGCTTAGAAACAAATAAATTATGGTAAAATAATAAAGTTAAATTAATCCTAAATTCTAAAATTGATTGAGATTCTGATCCAAACAGAAAATAACACGACGACGCTAACGAGTTAAGATGTTAAGTTATACTATACTCACATCAACAACTTCAATTTGCTCTTTGATTTCATCTGGTTTTGCTTTTGATGGCCCAACACGATTCAATTTAGTTGTTGTTTCTACCCGCCATCTTTCAACTTCCTCGATGGTTTCCAAGAATTTCTTCTGGACTTTGGCCTTCTTTTCCTCTTCATTCGTTCTTTCAAGCAGTTCTTTCTTTGCGTTTTCGAATTTTCGAATGTATTCCTTCGTTTCCGTCGTGATTGTCGTGCTGTTTCCATCATGTTTTTCAATCTCAGTAACAAGTTCCGTTGAGTCTTGTAGTATTTCAACTTCTTCGAAAAGTTCCTCAATGTCCTAAAAGATATTTGATAATAAAATATGTAGACCATTTTGCAAGACTATAAATTATATAAACTTCAACCTCACAATCTCAAAAACATTCATAAAATAATACCTTAAAGACCCACTCATTTTGCAAAACTATACATTGTATAAACTTCTCAAAGAAGACCACAAAACATATCTTAAAGACCAACTGCTAACACTCATTGACACTTTGCAGCGAAAGCAATCCTACAATCAGATGTTTCTGGATGTCGGAAAGTCAATTTTGGCCTTGCGAGCCAGCACAAAGCAGTATGAATCAAGAGAACTATTCCGCTTGGCTTTTGCTCCAAGAGGTAAGAAAATGAGTGTATTTTATGGAGTTAGGTCTTCCAATTTGGAACGCAGTTTTTTATTAAATCAATTGAGACTTATAGAACTGCTGTGCAGGCAAGATATTTTTTATACATATATATATATACATCTATAAAATAACATTTATCAAATTATATTAATCAAATCACGCGATCGTGAAACAATGTTCATCTCGGTAAACAGACTGTAATCACTTGATATAAACGCAAAATTGAAATCAATTTGTTTACCGAGCAACCAAGCAGGCTTGCCTTGTTCTGCACGAGCAGATCCTTACCTTAATTCGAGTAACTTCTCTGGTGGTTTCCTCTTCATCAACACCAACCGGAGCATGATGCGAAAATGCTTCTTCAATCTGGCCTAAAATAGCATTAGCATGTTTCATGTCATCGACATACTTGTTGTGTGCTTTCTTTGTATCGCTTGATGCTTCTAGAAGCTTCTGTACGGTTTCTTTCAAGTCTGAATATCTCCGGTTAATCTTCTCGTTGTCTTTCTCGACGTCCCGTTCATCAATGTTCGGGAATTTTCTGCACGTTGATATCAAGTCATCGCAACTATTGGTCAGAGAACTATGGTCATCTTCCTTGCGTTTGACCTCAGCAACGAGCTTCTGGTAGGAATAGAACAAATTGAAATGAATAATAAGTATACAAATATTTATAATTATAACTATGTATATATATATTAACATGATAAAAACATCCATTCCTGCTTAACTCAATCTACAAAAAAGTATTTTGCCTGGTAATAAGGAAAAATGGCGGGCATTTGGTTTTGGTCTTCAGACAAATTTGAACTTTCAAAGACTGGTACTACACGATATTTAAACCAATTTTCAAGAGAATTGTACTAAATCTTAAGATAGAATCTGAGGAGCAAAATAATACAGAAATCAAATAGGTTAATTTTGTTACCTATTTCCTATCCTCAGCCAAACCAGAAGCAAATGTCTTGAGACAACATATTGTACACATGGTTTCAAAGTTTTACAACACAAAGATGAAGTTCCCTTTACTAATGATTTTGAAGAATAACAGAAAACTTTAATTTTCTATTTGATGAAAGTTTATTTTTGCAAGGAAACATTTATCTAAAAAAAACAGCATTTGCCACTTACTCTGAGCTCTTGGTCATATTCTATTATTGTCACTTGTCCAATTTTCGGTACATTTTTAAGTTTTGCTTCAGTCTCTGACAGCCATGTCACAAATTTCTGCTCTTTAGAATGGCATTCATCGGCTTTCGGTGCCAATTCTTCAAGAACATTTTCACGCTCGTTTACTCTGTCTTCAATTTCGTCCCAGCGAGAGCGCAGATCGTTAATTTCATGTTCCAATGTGTCTTTCTGTTCCTCTTCATGAGTTGTTTTCAACTTCTCTTCTAGATCACTCACAATTTGATCGTAAACTGGTTTTAATGTTTTTAGGTCTTTGGTGTTTGCCTAGATAAATAAATGAATATATAAAAAAGGTAGGTAAAAAAGGTAATATTGTTTACTCATTTAGTTACTTGTGGTACCCCAAGCAAAGAGAAATCTCAGATAGGAAATGAGCATATAGAGAATCACTAATCCGAACTATTTTCCTTCTTCAAATACCAATCAGAAAATAAAAATGATACCAATGCCAAAAAAATACCTTTTGCTCTTGCAAATGCTGCAAAATTTCCTGCCAGTCAGTGGACAGTGGCTTGTTGCGTTTCACCTTGAATTCGAGCTTCGAAAACATGTCAACAAAATTATCATACGCATCTTTAGTGTCTTGTTCTTCCAAAACAACTCGTTGCAATTTCGTCTTTCTGCCGCGCAATTTCTCCTCAAGTTCATCCAGAGCGTTGTTGACCTTTGAAGATTCTTCCCGCAGCTGTGGTTTGATCGTGTCGTCATCAGGAAGCATGCGTACAAGCCATTTGCTGCTTTCGTCAGCGATGACAAATGTTGACCGCTTCGTTGCCAGTTCATCGAGAGTATCCTAAAAATACAAGTATCAGACAATCTTTAACTCACTTCTTCCCCTCAAAAGAAACCACATGGCACTATAAAAATAACTGCAGATCAAAGAAACAAGCCTTTTGCTGACAGTTCGCTAAATAACTGATTAGCATAGAAGTTCTGAAAGTGATAACTTAGTAGTTTCTTTTAGTGATTTAGTGATTTAGATAAATTTTATTTAAAAAACGTACATCAATTTTTCGTAAATCTTTCTTTGCATTTTTCACATCTTTTTCAATAGGCTCTTTCTCGTCAAAGTCTTTCTCTACTTTTTCACACCACTCGACAACCTCGCTTGTCACATCTCTATATTGTTTTTCAACACGATCAATATCTTTGATCAAATTTCTTCGATTGTGCATTCGATTTCTTCTGTTCACAAATTCGTTGTTCACTTCGCTTGTCTTCGCTTCGACTTTCTCGATGTCTCCTGAGTGCGATTTCAAGGTAGTTTGCAATTCTCCGCTGACTTTGGTAAATCTTTTATGAAGATCTTCGATTTCGTTGAATTTCGTGTGGAAATCCTTTAAAACAACACAAATATTTACATGCTTGAATACTATGTTTGAAGTAATTACTCGGACGGTATTTTTCACACAGTCATTTGATCGGATGTATCGCCAAAAGTACAAGTTACCGTACAGAAAATTATAAGTAAGAAAAAGTAAAAAAAAGAAGTAAACTAAAAGTAAACAAAAAATAAAAATGAATCTTACCTCGACTCTTTGCAATTCTTTGTCAACATTCTTAGGATTCAAACCAACAACAACAACTTCTTTTAGTGAATTGTTAATTCGCGCTGGTATCCCATGGTGCAATTCATCAGACAAAGTAGTGAACTCGTCAAACAAAGACGTAAATTTCTTCAAATCCTCATCGCGGCATTTTGTGATTTTCTTCAATTTTTCCCATCGTTCAGTGTACCTGTCGACCTTCTTCTCTTCTTCAGGAACGTCACATGTCTCATCAACAGATTTTACTCTTGTCATCAAATCTTCAAACGTGCTCAACACGTCTTTGTGCAACGGTTCGTGATCTTTTAGCTCTTTCGCGAATTCCTGTAAAAAGATACAAAAAAATAAACATCAAAAGAATTTAACAAACTGATAATATTACTTGATTATCAAATCTTAAATTTACAAATGAAACTTAGAATGATTAAAGATTAAATTTAGAATGAATGAAACTAAATTAAGAACGAAATGTACCAAATCTTATTGACTGCAACAAGAGCATATACTTTGAAAAAAAATTCCAGGAGTGAACATAAATAAACACGATTTATCACTCCAACAAAAAGATTTCACGCCTTTTAACGCAACCAACCAAACAAATCACGACAAAAAACTCGATTTGATTGAATGCAAAAATTATTTTTTCTAAATCGTAAATCGAATTGTTATCTACTCAGGCGGAATTTAAGTAAGACTCTATATACGAGAAACACCTTCATTAGAAACTGAGACACTCCTTTATAATAAAAAAATAAAGTATATATCAATAAAAGCTATTTTGAAACAATAACATTAGATTTCGAAAATTAATTGCTTAAAAGTGGGAACTATTGTACCTCATTTTCTTTTGAAACCGTGTGTGCTTCAGTGCGTTCAACAGGAACCTCCTTCAGCTTCTTGCACTTTTTCTCCGCAGTTTTCAACCACGCGCCAAAAGTCTTTTCTTTGTCAGCAAATATCTTCGAGGGCTTCATCAGCTTGTCAATATTTTCTCGCCTCGTTCTCACATCTTCACGGGTGTTCCTCCAACGATCAACGACGTCCTTGACATGCTCCTTCAAAGTGGTTCGTTCATCTTCTGATGCTGTTTTCTCGATTTGTTTATTGCATAAATCAATGAATTTCGCATGAACAGGCTCAAGGGTTCTTAATTCACTTTCCAATTCCTAAAAAAAGATACACACAGACATATAGTATATATATATAAATGTAATACTAATTTCTTCTTTAACAAAAACCATTGGGAAAGAACCCATTAAACATACAAAAATTAAAGGCCTTTATGATTCGATTCAAAATTTATTCAAAAAAAGGTTTAACCCTTTATCCCCGAAAAAGGCCATGTAACCAATTGATAGATGTGGTCTAATAAATATGACCAGAACTTTCTATTATCTCTGTTGATGCGATAAATTATTGTGTTTTGTGACATTACTGGTAAAAGGCCAGGGCTGAAACGTTTAGTTTTTTAATTATTTGGATACTATATATTTAAATGCTTACTTATATACATTATACAACTTTACGTTAATTTGAGATACTTTAAATATTAAATATTTTAAATATTGAGATACTTTAATTGCAAATAACTCCGGGGGCAAAATGCTAAATTTGTTTACCTTCTGCTCGTCGTCTTGTTTCTTCAGTTTCTCATAAACAATGCTGATTGGTTTCTGCGCACGCAGCCTCTTTTCGATGTGATCCAGATCAGAAACATAATTCTCACTGATGATATTGAAATCTTGCATGTCCAAGATCGCGGTTTGCAGTTTCAGTTTTCGCTCTTCCAATATTTCCCCTATGTCCCCGAGAGGTTTCTTGATTTTTGACAATTTCGCTCTGACATTTGCAACGAATTGAGGGTTCTCTCGGTTCTGCTCAACCAACCAATCGCCAGCTTTCTCAGCTGTTTCAAATTTGAAGTGCTGTTTGACAAGCTCCTCTTCAATGGCCTGATGAACATGAAAAATGTAAGATTTTATTTTAAGATAAAAAAGTGAACATTTACGAAAGATTTTGAATGTATTTTGAATGAATAAATACATGAAAAGTTTTTTTTCATTTTGATCTCTATTTCTTTATAAACTGTAGTTTTCATTTTTTAGTCGTTTCTTCGACAGTTGCTATGCTACTATGATACTGTTGCTATGTGCTACCGCTATCCGGATTATATCAGTTAGCAGTTGCTATGCTGCAAACAATAAATTTCCCTTCCATTCTTACAACATCTGAAGACATATAAAAACACTGACATACCTTTGTTTGGTCCAACTGGCGGATGACATAATCCGGTTCATTGCTTTCAGGTGCGAATCCAGTAACACTCGAGGACGTAATCTGTATCCATTTATCCAAGTCATTGACGACAGACACATATTGTACTAATTGTTTCAATTTACTTTCTTCTTTGTTCCTCTTGTCGACCAATTTTGTTCTTACTTCCTTCCATCTGTTAGACGTTTCTCCGACCTTTCTCCTTATATCAGTTACGTCACCATTCTTTTTCTCGATGATGTCATCAACTTTCTTTCCTGCATCAACTACATCTCTCACATCAGCATCACAGCGTCCCATTGTCTCTACGGAGGCCTAAAAATAAATCCAAAAAATAATCAGTGATTTTATGCCTGTGTTCTAATCAAGCAATCCAATGGTGTATCCAGTGATTCAATGGTAAAACCCTTCATCTGCGTGATATTAATCAGCTATTTTTGTTTCACAACCCCCCTAGTGACCGTACGCAATGTCTGTAGTAGGTGTGCGTAAATCAATGAATAGATAGATAGATAGATAGATAGATAGATAGATAGATAGATAGATAGATAGATAGATAGATAGATGTTTGATGCCAATCCTAAACTATTTGTGATAAACTTGTGATAAAATTGTAGCTGCTTTTATAAATACGCTGAGAAAAAAACTCACATTCAAGTCTTCCACGTAACTCTCCATATCAGAAAAGTCCCAACTCATTGGCGCAGACTCGTCCAACTTTCTTTCAACTTCCACAATGACCTCCTCCACAGGAGCTAGACGCTGCTTGTAATGGCCAACAGCCTTTCGGAAAACTTCGGTTTCCTTCGCTGCCTTCTTTGCAGTCAGAAGCAATCCGTCCCAGCGATCATTGAGGTCTTGTTTCTCATCTCTAACAAGAGCAACATCTGTGACGACTTTGTTTGAATCATATGATTGAAACAGATCGTCTGCGCTTGAAACAACCGACTGATGTATCGGAGCATGCTCAATGATATCATCTTGCAATTCCTATGTGATATATAAATGAAAAAGTTCGCACTCAAGAATCTATGATTTCATTTGTTTTACTTCATATAAGGCAATCTGGATGATTAGAAAAGTCAACTATATTTAGCAACAACTTTGCAGTGATACTTTCACCTTTAGAGGGACAGACTGGCCTACCGTGCTACCAGGCAGGGCCCAAAAGGCTCCCACCAGCTTGCTTTCCTAGGACCCCATTTTAATTGGGGGCTAGGTTTCCAGACCACCTTTTTAGGCTCTATACAAGAGCCCTAAAAAGTAGGTTAATCCGTCTCTGAAAAGGCCATAAAAATATATAACCATAAACCCGCATAAAAAAACAAACAATTATAAGAATAATTAGGCTGAAATGTTGCATGACTGTTTGACCAAATAAACTTTAAGAGAATGAGTCTTTTGGAAAAAGTTTTGAATGTAAAAGTCTCAAATGCTTGCAGTTATACAGTCAACTTATCATTCCTATATCCGCCGCTATGTTTTATGCTGGTGTCAAATAAGAACATTTGTCAGGTTAACAACCATTCACCCAAGAAAGGACAATACGATCCATTGATAAAAAACGTAAAACGTAATATTTTCAGGAGAAACTTCATTGCTATTTCAGATATTTCAACTTAAGTGTATCCTTTAAATTAAAGTAGTTTGAATTTGTTACCGCCTGAACAAAACTCAGATAGAGTTTTCCTGTTAATTGAAAAATAAATCAGGCGTTTATAAAGAGTTAAAGATACAAAGTGTACAGCAAAATTAAGAATTGTATAAAAATTTCAATTTAGTTTAAATTCTCGTACCTTGATGTGCAACTTCACTTCCTCGAATTCACTTGGCTGAGACAATGGTGCTTTGTTGATTTCCTTCAATTTCTTTTCACTATCTTCCAACCAAGGTGCGAACCTCAACACTGCATAATGATAAATCTCTTCAAATGGCAGCACAGAAGTAATCTGCATATGATACTTTGTTACAGTTTCCCAAATCATTGTCCATCGACGATCTAAATCTGGAACTTTTCTCATGGCATCTTCATTAGCATCTGCTGGTGTGTCACTTTCCGCAGTGTCTCCCGATCCTCGTTCGATGTTATCTTTTTCTGCCATAACGGCTTCGTGGATGTTCTTCAGGTTTTGCACCTCTCGGAAAAGTGGCTTGAAATCTTCGTGTTGTCTTCTTGCTGTTGGATATCTCGCAGAAACAGGCCTAAGTTTGTTGACTTTGTCTTCGATTTTGTTGATCTTTTCGTAGAAATCTTCCACGTGCCCGATGAAGTCTCGTTGTTGCATCAATATTTTCTCCAATTGGGTCTTGAACATGCTAAGTTTTCTTGACAAATCATCAACAGGCTGGGTCACCTCTTTGATCCTCGATGTTACACTATGAACAACGGCATGATCTTGCCTACTTTTCTCAATCAACCAATCTCCATAGTTGCTTCCATTTTGAAGCTTCACTCTGCAATTCACCAATTCGAGCATTGTGCTCTAAAAAAAATATTTTAACAAATTAGTCATTTTAATTCATGGCTGCAGATGTAAAACATAAACGAATGATGAAGATCATATAAATATAAACAATTAAATAACAATTAAAAAAATTGCCATTTGCCTCAGTATCGTGTATTATTTCCTCAATTTTCTTCACATCTCTTGGAACACCTTTCTTGAATTTTGGCTCTGTTTTCTCCCTAACGTTCATAACCCATTTGAATGATTCCTTGATGACATCATTGAACTGCTTCGCTTTGTTCGTGACGTCCTCAATTTCTGCGTAACGTTCTGCGAGGTCTGCGCGAGTGTCTCGGTATCTCTCGTTCAAATTAGTTTTCCTGTGGTCCACGTCTTCATCGTCACTGCCATATTGATCCAACAGTTTGTGCAAATTGTCAGCTGCCTTGGTTAGAGATTTCAAATCTCTTTCGTGAGTGTCGACTTTCGAGATCAAAACCTGCGAAACGAAATAAATCCCAAAATTAAAGAAAAACAAATTCAGGAAAACAAAGGGTTTAGACAACAGGAAAACAAAACAAAATCCGATTGATTTCCAAGAATTTCACACCTTCCTTGCCAAATGAATACATCAAGAAACACACGTACAGGTAAATTCGTCAACTGAAAGAAAATTACCTTCAAAATTTGTTGCTCTTGGGCACACTTCTCAGGCAAAGTTGACACAACACACCGTTGTTCCGTGACATGTTCAGCTTCTTCAAGCAAATCTTCCAACGCTCTTTCTTTGTCACAAAACACGTTGACTTCCTTCTCGATGTTCTCAGACTGTTTCTTCAAATCTGTCAGCTTCTCAGACACATTTTTAAATGTTTCTTTCAAAAACTTCATCTCTTCGGCCACGGAGTTTTGGTCAGCTATTGGCTTCACACGTGACTCTTGAGCTGCGGCATCAAGCAATGTTTTTGATGCGTTCACACTTTTGTCGAGTGAAGATTTTTGAATTTCGCATTCTTTCAGAAGGTCCTAGTGATCAAAAAAATATTTTCAGTAAAAGTGAAATTTTGACAATATAAATTTTGTTTTCTTGCTACTCTACCACATCGCCCAGAAAGCCTTTAAACGCTTCCTGGATAAAATTATTCAAGTTGATTGATTGTCGTATTGATTAGCAAATTGTCCTCCTGTCACACGCGGGAAGGGTTTTTTGGAGGCTTCATCATCCCCAATGATAAATAATGGTTGTTGAAAAAAATTGTTTAAGCCATTCAACCCGGAATGGCCATATTTACCATTGATAAACAAATTAAAACCTCATATTTTTACGAGGTGAGCGTGAGTATAATTTTATATCAATTTTGTATATTTCAACTAAGGTTATTTTTAGAATTAAGTTGGCTTGTATGTAGGATTTGCCTGTCAATTTGAATAAGTGAAAGAGTCAATGAAACCTCTGTTATCTATTGTTCCGAAAACAACTGTGGGCCCAATCTATTTACAAAGTAAAATGTAAAGTACACAAATTCCATACCTCAATGGCTCGCTTTTGCTGAACAAGAAGCTCTGGTTGGCTTGACAACGGCTGAATTATTCGAATTTCTTTGTCAGCAGTAACCAACCACGGAAACAATTTTTCAACCTCACCGCTGAAATGCTCCGAAAGCGGGTGCAATTTTTTGATCACAGTTCCCCGCTTGACGACTTTGTCTTGCAAATCTCCCCAACGTCTTTCTATGTCTTCTGTCGTCTCTTTCAGTTTCTGGTGTTCTGGACCTGGGTTTAAGTTTTTCAGACTCTCTTTGCATGTAGAAATCACGTGCTTAACAATTGGTTCTTGCTGCAAAACATCTTGGTTGATCATCTGTAGGTAAAACGAGTAAAATAGGCTTAATAGAAATAACTAAACAAATGATATAATACTGGGTAAGTAAAACAATGTTTATAAGATTATTAAGACTCTAGAGATAATTATTACTCTTGTCACAGAAACATTAGAGAACGTAATTATACACCTACTTTTGAGCTATATACATATATATGTTTACATAGTTAAAAAAACTGTAGATCTAATGAAAACCGTAGTTCTTGTAATTCACAGTAACATACAATCTTACAATGTGAAATTTTTTCTGAAATAGCGAAATTTTTGACTCGGCATTTGACAAAGAACATATAATTAAAAATACGTGCATAACTGTAAAGCAAAACGAAAAATTAAACATAAATATATATACCGGGTGTCGAAAAATAAGTTGACGTGTTTGTGTGAATTGACATAAGTAGGAGAATTGACATAAGTAGGAGAGCAAAGGTTGCAAAATGATTAAATTAGCCCAGGCAATTTAGTTGGGCAGAATTGATCAGCTCGTTCCGAATATATAAGGTCTATAAGCGTCCGGTCAACATTTTAGCTGCACAGCAATCATAGAGCTCGTGTTAGTCATGAACTAATTGATTTTCAAAAGCTTATTGTGAAAGTTTCTTGAACCAATTGCACAAGTTTTTCGATAAATAATTGTGCATATTATCCAAAATGATACCTCTGGACGGTACCGCCTTATTTAGAATTGAAATGAAGCTAAAATGCTCTTGTTATAACATTTTCAACAAAATCGCTAACAACTTCGTGATGAATCAATGAACTTTGTCTAAATAAATTTTCTGAGCTAATTTAATCCTTTCTTAACATGATGCTTCAATTGTTATGGCAATTTGTGTTGTTTTTTTTTGGCGTAATAATTTTGCAAACACCTCAACTTTTTTGGGACACTTTTTGGGACACCCGGAATAAATCTTCATCTCCAATAGCAATTTAAAGAAAGTATTCTCAGTGCCTGCAAAAACTATGAAGATCAGGAAAAAATTATAACAAAACATACCGAGTGCTCCATTTTCTGTGGTCGCAAAACATTGTAATCAGCAGAAACAGGCGTCTGTCTGAAAACTTGAGCTTCGACTGACGGAAGCCAACTGTTTACATCATTAACGAGGTCTTTGATCCCTTCTGCCTTTTCCAATTGACTTTCTAATTGTTTCTGTTTGTCTTTAGTTGTCTCTTCTGTTTTGAGGACTCGTTTTTTGAATGATTTTAATTGATTCTCTTTGCTTTCAATCGTCTTCAATACGGAAGGGGCATCTTTGCAATTTTTCCTGATCACTATAATAACTTTCTCAATGATTTCAATGATCATTATGATTTCAGTGATTATGATTAGCACTTCCTGTTGATGAAAAGTGTAAATATATTCAACAAATATGTCCGATAACAATAATGGAGAGAAAATTATTACAACAATCTTACACAATTTTCATGCATACAACATAATGGATATTTATGACATACCTTTTGTCGTATTATTATGCTTACCAAATTCTTATAGATAGAAAATACCGTAAATATACGACATACTATACCTTGTGTGTCGTATTATTATGTTTAGACAGTTCTTATTACGACAACAACATATCACGACATACCTTTGTATTTTCATTTAATCCTAAATCATGATTTGTATATTCAAAAACAATAAATCGACAAAGAAACTGGGCCAGCTAAACATGTTTTATAAGTGCATAAACAACATGCATGCATATACGGCATACATTAAAATCTTAAAATCGAGAAGTTTCGGACGGTAAAACTTTCGGACAACATTTTGTCCGAAACTTTGACTGTCCGAAACATCTTTAAAAGAGTCCGAATCTTTTTGGGCATATTTCTATTCAAAATATATCTGTACCAACTGCTATACAGGTAAATTTTGGCATAAAAGTATGCTTCTTAGCCAATACATAACTCATTGCTGGTAGGAGATTCACTTTATTTGCTGAAAAAAATAATTTTGTTTCAAATCGT